>WAAG01048249.1:992-23254 GCA_013390105.1 Tichodroma muraria | reverse complement strand
GTGCTTAGAACAAACTACCTGAATTTTTAGCTTTGCACAACACTTCTCGGAGTAAAGAGTTTTCACCTTACTGTGAAAGTGAAAAAACTGGTGTAGTGCTCCAGTTTGAGGCCTGCTGGAGGTTGCTGCCCCCATCTCTCTCTCTCTCCAGATAATGATGGTTTCTGTAGATGAGCTCCCAAACCAGCTGCACAGCCTCTCAAGAGGCTAAATGCTTCATGGATAAGACTCTAGCACTGTTGAGGGAACAGTGAGTCCTCCCACAGTTCAGGCTCAGTTTTTGCCTGTAATGAGCCTTGGGCTTTTAACACATCACTCCTTTCCCTACACTGTAAAATACTTATATTACTAAACACTACTACAACTACTACTTACATTAATAAAATACTAAAATTCCCTACTTATATATTAAAATAAGTGCTCAGCGCAGCCCAATAGTCTTTAATGAGTGACTGGAATAGGTTACTCACAGGCAGCAATTTCCAACATGTTTATATGAGCTTAAATAAAATAAATAGAAAGAAGACTACCATAAATGAAAAGAAGAGTGTATCACTCTACTTGAGCAGAGAGAATAACTTTAAGCCCCCTTTAGCTACCCTGCTCCCAGTACAAAACAGAGCAAAAAGAAAAAAACAAACAAAAGATCCAACAAAAAAACACCTCCAATGAGCATCAGAGCAGAAGTAACCAGATGAGGTCAAAAATAGGACTTAGCCAAGTTAGTAAATTGTAATGCCACATACAATATCAAACCAGATTTTCCTTTCTGGTGTGTTACTCATTAGTGTGTAATCCTCCTGAGGAGCAGGATTGATTTTTGGAAATAGACCTAATAGACCTATTTTATTGGAAGTACATTTACTTCAGTGAATTTCCAGTTCACTGAAGTTTATCCTGGAGGAAGTGGTTTTGTCCCAGCTTCCTAGAGTGGAGAAACTCCTTCAACAATATTTTTCCTCTGCTTCCCCCAAGTGCTTTCCTTAAATATTTGTGGATCTAGAAATTCTCCACCTTTTCAGAGGACATATCCATTCATCTTCCATACATTTTCCTCTCTGCTTGCATGCCAGAATATTAAAGCTATTCATGACTATCATATCGAAAGTCAGGCACAGCAGGAAAGGAGAAAATTCAGTTGAATGAGCATCATATCCTGCTTCTTGTTCTGCAACAGAAGTTCAGCCGTGTCCCACCACCCCTGAACAGCACAGCTAACCTCTCCTCAGGAACGCCTGCTGATTCTGAGTCCACATTATAAATTCCTTTAACTTCATTCCATATCCAATCAACTCTGCAAACTTAAGTTTTCTCAAAAATTTAGTTTTTTTTTTTTTTTTTCTTTAAAGAGCCTTATTCAGGTTTCTGTTAGGCTACCCCTTAGTCTTTAAACATGACAAGTTCATTTGCTCTGTTCTCATAGATCGCACTTCCTCGTTTAGATTTATGAATTATTCTCATTCACAAATCCAATTAACGCTCTATGAAGTTCCTTTAAAAGCAGCCAGTAGCTCAGAAGAGCAAAACATTAAGAGGTCAGATAATTGCATTTATTTCCAAAACACAAGGGTTACAGGACAGCAAGATATACACTGAGCACATAACAGAAACCTTTGGGACATCCAGACCACAGGCCACAAAGGAAAACTTCCCTGGGCTATCTTCCCTGAGCTTTGGCAGTAGAATTTTTGTATTTCTGTACCAGACCTCTGTTGCTGCTCCAGGATTCAGGCCTGCTCCCATCATTCCTATCTACAGAAAACAGCCTCAGCCTGTTTCAGTGTTCTGCTCTGGTACTGAAGTACAAGCCCTGCAGATCAGTTTACTTTTGTATTCCCTGTAAATGGTAACCTGGAAATGACCAGCCAATTCTTCTGAGTGCCAGGAAAACAGCTTCAAGCAGAAAAATTGCTCAATTTACTCTGTCAAATTAAATTTGAAAGCAGGCTGCCCTGCTGATGCCTGTTTGGTGTCTGGGAGACACTGTTGTCCACATGTTTTAGTTTGTGTGGCACCTAGCCTTCCTTCCTATTTCTGCTCCTTCTGAGTCCACATGGAGAAAATCCTTTATATGGCCACTGCTGAACAACCACAGAGCAACCCATGAGGAATGTGAAGAGCTTTGTCTGCTTTAACCCCACACTTCAATTTTTGGAAAAGCCAAGATTCTGCCTATACATCTACACTTGGCTCTTTATAAAACTTTGCTCTAAAATGTGCTGAAAATCAAGTGCCTGGATGAATAGGAAAAGATTTCATTAATAAATTGGATGGTTACCTAGGAAATGAATGGAAAAACAGTTTAAAAACCATTCTTCTCTGACCAGAGCAACACAGGTATAATAAAAATCTACAGTTACCCCAGCTTGTCTACATTAAAAAAATACTGTTGCCATCCAACATTATGTAGTAGATATAGCTATTGTCTTTTCTCTAGCTGTGACTGAAGTTTATGTTTGCACCTTGACTCCCAGCTCAACTTCTGTCCTGTCAAACAGGCAAATTCTTTGGGAACTTCCCGAGCTATACTGAGCCAGAAGAGACAGCCTAAGAAAAGGCTGAGATGACAGCAGGACTCTGCAAAACAAAACCATGGGGTTAAAAGCTGACATCCCCTGCCAAAGCAGGAGGCCAGGGTTGCCACATGGAAGATAAATAGTTGACATCAGCATCAACGGTTTGCCAATGCCTTTTCCTGAACCTAGGGAAAACAGCTCTTGCCTCAAGCAAGCAGTCACACCTTTCCTTTTGATGTGACTGCATCTAATAACAGTTCTGCTGCAGTCACTTGAGGGGAGAACACTGCAATTACAACAGCATTAGCACTGGGTGTTGGAATGGACTGATGCTCTAACACAATTCGGAGAATGTCTACAGCAGTGGCCATCAAAGGGAATCATCTCCAAAGGGACGAGCACTCAGGGGCAAAGGTGGTGCGGTAAAAGGAAAGGCCCAGAGAAGGAGCAGTCCGCGGCTGCAGCGCGAATGGAACTGTCACAGCTGTCATGCTGTGATGATTCTTTGATGACTTTAAATTTTAAGCAAAACATAAGACAAAATTGACAAAGTTTTAGAAGCTTTCAGAAAAAACATGTCCATTACCTTTCAGACACACACCTATTTTGGCTCCTGAAGACCTGAAGAGAGAACTGCACAGCATTTACAGCAGTAATGCACGACGTGAATAACGCAACAACCATCAAATGTACATCAGAGTGATTTATGGCAAGGGAATATTTAAAACACAGGTATTTGGCTGAGCAAATGCAAATATGTTTGGAACAGAGCATTTTTAAAATAAACTGCATTCAATTAGCTGTTTTGGATAACCTACATACAACATTAACATCCAGCAAGGACTACCAGTGAAACCAGAGAACGTTGAGCAAGTTTTGCACTTCAGAAAGGTCACTCTGACATCTCATGCTACACGTACAGTGCAGTCAGGAAAATTCACCATGCCAAAAATAAGTAAGAATCCAAGATTTAGAAGAAATGAGTGTACAGCTCCTAAAGCCTCCTGAGTAGGGAATTGTATAGTTTCCACAGAAAATAAACCTCTTGCAGCAGTAGTTCAAACAAGCAAAGATTTAAGAAGAAAACTCTCATCTCACAATACTGGCATCCATCTCCTCACTTTGCAGTCTCTGAAATAGCCAGTACTAAGTTTTCTTCAGTATTTTATGTGCAATGCCCATGTCCTGCCTAGCTGCTTTATGAAACTGCTGTACCAGTGGCATAACCTTGGGGGGAGATAGACCTAAGTCTGTTTTCAGACTCCAAACCATAAATGTATCGGGGTTATACTCAGATATGAGAATTCACAGTGGCTATGCCAGGCAGCCATGAAAGAACAGATCCCCAGGGTGGACTAAAGGCACTGGAGACACAGAACAAGCTCATATTAGGATACCATTTTTATATCATTCTATTTTCCTCGTTCCTGCTAGCTGAAAGATCCACATGAGACTTTTAGAAGTCTCTTACAAAATCTCACCCATAATTCCCTGTATAATTTATTACCAGAATAATACCTGAGGATACAGCCTGGCAGATTGGTACAAAAGAAACTGCACTCAAGCCTCCCCATGCTGGCTATCTTAACCATCACTGTAAGCAGAGGGAAATTTGTAATCAGGTTACTTTTCTAGATGGAGAAAGTAACTGCTTATTCCTATACTGCTTCTGATGCTGAAAACAGTCATCCGCACTAATTGATGAAAGCAGAGAAATTGGCAATTTTAGTGCCTTGGCAGGCATTCTCTGACAAATGCTTATATCAAAACTCATTAGTGTAAGCGTATAATCTATATGAATGGTCTTTGTGGCAATGATTAATTGGTGCAGGTCCTTTGGAAAGATGGTACTTGGCAAAGTACATTCAAAGTATTCCCTTATGAATTTAAATATAGGTGCCCAGTAATACAAAGTAGCAAGGCAAATCACATAAGAGAAGGCAATCACAGGAAACAGTTTTGGATAAATAAAGCAGGGCTCAGAAAGAGAAAGAAACACAAAATCTCGCCTTCCTTACAGCTGTTCCCTGGGACTGAGCACTCTGGTGTGTGCTCTGCCCCTCTTTCAACTTCATTCCTCAGCTGAGAGGTGTGCTGGCCAAATTTCACACACTGACGTTAACAAATCTCTTCTTTGAGCAGAGAGAATAACTTTAAGCCCCCTTTAGCTACACTACTCCCAGTACAAAACAGAGCAAAAGGAAAACAACGAACAAAAGATGCAACCAAAAACACCTCCAATGAGCATCAGAGCAGAAGTAACCAGATGAGGTCCAAAATTAGGACTTAGCCAAGTTAGTAAATTGTAATGCCACATACAATATCAAACCAGATTTTCCTTTCTGGTGTGTTATTCATTGGTGTATAATCCTCCTGAGGAGCAGGATTGATTTTTGGAAATAGACCTGATAGACCTATTTTATTGGAAGTACATTTACTGAGCAGGATTGGGGCTGCTTTGGGATCAGTTCCTGGAAGTACACATATTATTGTAACAGCTTCTCAGTGCCTGGCTACTAATGGGCTGGATGTTCTCCTGGGAAAGCATGTTGAATAATTATCTTAGAAAAGACAATGCAATAGAAATGTCATCTCACCCTCCCCCACCCTCAGACTGCAACAGGGAATATGAATTTTCTAAAATTATCCCACAGCATGCCATTTGTGAATTTCCATCCATGCCCCAAATCCATGTGTACTTTGGAACATATTTTTCTCTTTTTTTAAGATGGCTGAAAAAACTAATTTTAGGAAAATATGACAGTGAAACTGTCTCTACTGCAAACAGTAATTCAATGCTTTCCCATTATTTCAGTTTGTAGCTTGTTAGGTTGTTGCTGTCTTCAGGGATGCATTCCAATATAATGTTCCTTATCTCCCCAAACTGGCTAATTCCCCCCATGAAGAAGGGAACTCTTACAATCATTGCCCTGAGCAAATGAGGAATAAAAGAGGTGACAGTAGGGAACATTTGAGCTCTATCCTTTTGCATTATTTTCTCTTCTGAAGTATCTCCTGAAAATCAGCCCAGATGCCTAAACACTTTGAAATACATGCATGTATTTAGAAGCATAGAAGAACCACTGCTGAAGGTGTCCAGAGGCCAAAAATGTGACAAAAGTGTGGTGCCACAGGTGCAGGTGAAGGAGGATGACACGGGGCTGTGCCTTGTGTGATGGGGGTTCAAACACACGGAGATGGAGAGGGCACTGCCACGTGCCTGGGTCTGAAAATGCACCCGACACCACGGCCTAGATGCTGGCTTGGCACTTGCTCACTCTGCTCTGGCAGTCTCCTGTTGCACAGGACATCATGGGAAGGGTTAGAGACCTCATCTTCTGTTCAGCCTCCCCCTGAATTTCACAGCAAACTGCTTAATTATCTCTACAAGCAAAAAAAACCCTAAAAAAGAGGAGTTTAAAGCATGCTCCCACCTGCAAAGGGCTATGTTTTGACAGAAGGAGATAGTATAAAAATAATGCTGATGGGTTTTAATGGACAAATCCATAGCCAGAGGACAATGATAAATAGAACAATTCCATAAAAATATTAACAAATAAATGCAACAGACAAAACTTGGTAATAGGATCAGCACAGAGCAGAACACAGAACCAAACTTAGTCAGCTGTGGGTGTGGGGGCAAGAGACAATTAGAGGAATTTCATCTATGGTTAAAAAGAAAGGAATAAACCCCAAAACCCCTCATCAACAGTGTCCCACTCAGTAACCCCTCTGGGATATTAGCTTAGCAGCTTTTCTTGGAAAGGAGTTTCTTTGCCTCTTCATCATCACAGAATATCTTGGTGTAACTCTTTTTAAGAGTATCAGCTGCAACAGTCAGAGCTGTGAGTGACCCAAGTTGTGCAAAAGACAAAAGTGTGGTCCACTACAATTACAAAGGCCGTGCTCAGTGGGAGGCACTAACCAGCTGGGATGTCCTGGCACCTACCAGGAGTGGACCCCCTGTCCTGGCAGAAACGTGTAAGGGTTTCTCATGAAAACATTCAGACAGCCACTCCTGAGAGTGGCAACTGGCACGAGCCTTTCAGTGAGGAGCAACGAGCTCGTTCTGCTAGAACAGGGAAGGAATGGAAAGAAAGACTCCTTTCCTCCTTTCCCCCTGGAAAGGGGTCCCTCCTGCTGCTTCCAGAAACAATCCATTGCTGGGAAACATGACAATGAAACGTGCTGTTGGAACAAGCTGACTCCCACCTGCTGAACCAACGTGACACACGGCGTGGTACCAGCAGGGTTTTGCGTCATCACATCTCATCACTGAGGAGTTTCACAGAGACATGGAAGGGACCTCTCACAGGTCCTTCTGCCTCTTCCCCGAGATTCTCTCCTCAAAGTTAAATGCCCACTTTTAAATAATTGGGAAAAAAATAGCAGTAATTCTAAACTGTCCCAATTTTTAACATGCCTAGATTTCAGTAAGATTTAATTGGGATAATGACAGCACATCTGAGTTCTGTTATGTTTGAGAATAATTTGTTCTAAATTTCAGAGCCTGTTTTCAACTGATGCGGAAATTATTCAATGAAATCGTGATACTCTTGAGGAGATCTTGATACACTTATGGGTCAATACCTTCAGAACTAAAAGGAGATTCTTTATTCTTGACATGGGAAGAAAAAGCCAAATTTGCTACAAATTACAAAGGTATTTTTTGCTTTTCAGTGTTTCAAGCAACACTTCAGCATTTAATACTGTCATATAGAGGTGTCTAGGAGGGAAGTGGATATTAGAATATCCTTTCCTACTGCTTTAGAATTTTCTTAGTTTTATGTCTCATTACATTCCTCTGATTTGATTTGCTATAAATTAATTTCCCCATCCAAGCCTGTTTTGCCCATGACAGTACTCAGTGAATGATCTCTGCCTGCCTTTGTCTCAACCCAGGAGCCTTTTGCTGTATTTTCTGGCCCCTGTCCAGTTGAGGAGAGGAGCAATAGAGCAGCTCAGGTGGGCATCTGGCATCCAGCCCAGGGGCAGCCCACCAGTCCTGTCCAATGAGACCTGCAGGGCTGGGACACTGCACCTCAAGGTGGAGATCAGTGCATCCAAATTATGGCAGTCCTGTCCTGACTGACACAAGAACGTATGACTCAAATGGACTTGATCCAGAACACAGCTTCTCATCATTTCTAAATCCTAACTAATGAATAACTGATGCAAAATGAATCCTGCTGAGGTATCTTGTCTTGTTTGTGTTGTCTGAAATGTGATGGATAGGATTATCTGACTGTTTCTTTCCTGAGCCTCTCACAAAAATGATGTTTCTCAAGAGGCTCTTTCAAATGCTCACGTTTCCAATAGTTCACAAAGAGGGTGAGGCTACAAGCTTTTTCCCTCAAATGGGTTTCAGCATATCCATGCTACTCCATTAGATATGAGTGCAAAGGATGTATGAACAAATATTGCTTGTGCCGATCCCCCTCCTCAGCTCACTACAGTTGGGAGAAAGCAGAGAAAGAGTGAAATTTGCACCCTCTTGTAGTCTTCCCTCTGTCCTTCACAGCGGCATTGTTGCTTCCTCAGCAGCAGCCTCTTTTCTCCAGGTGTCCTGCCAGAAAGTTCTGGAAGATGCTCCCAGTTAAAGGCAACAAGGCAGGAACCAGAAGCTTTGCAGGAAACCACAGGAACACTTGGCATTGTCCGGAGCCAGAAGGTGGGGAGGGAAAATATACAATGGTGTGGCAGTCCAACAACAAGAAACTACAAATTAAAATGAGGAAGAAGATATTTCAAATGAAATGGCACCTGCTGCAATATGTCCCCCTTGCCACAAGCACCCCCTCTTAGGACAGGCAGCACAGCCACGACACAGGTAAATGACAGTCCAGGCCCCAAAAGCTTTTGTCCATCTGGTGATGGCAAAAGGGACTTTAAATGGCACGTAGAAACACTCTGATTATCATGGAGAGTCAAATACCAATCTCTGAACGATGCTGAAATGCTTGGAAATGTCCTCACAAATGAGCCATTTCACTCATTTCATTGTTTTCTCCAGCATGGTTCAGGAAGTGCTCAAACACAATGCACTAAGACCCAAAGTGGTGGGCAGGTTTCAGCGGTGAATACAACCCAAATTCTCCCATCAGCTACAACCCTAAACAGCAGCTGCAAAATATAAAGGGTTGTCTAGCACTGGTGAAAGGCTTCAATCTGTGACACAGATGATTAACATTCATTACTATATATGCATAATTGTGATATAAATGTTCAAAAAGGTAAAACAAGCAAATAAATACAAATGTGGCCATAACAAAGGCACAAAGTGTATTGCTGTTTATTTGGATTTGGCACATTTCTGCACTGATTTTAGAATCATGGAAACATACTGATTTTGCAGGATGCTTGCACAATTGTCCCCTGCAGACTCTCCTGCCCATCTCTGAAATTAGTAACAAGCCACTATCGCTAAATTTAGGAGCAAGGACTCATACTTCTGTGACATCTGTCAAAAACCCAGAGAAAAGTTGTATTTATAGCCATGTATTTCAGGGAGGTTCATAATTTAAAACAAAACTGACATAAAATGCAGCCTAGCAATCAACAGAGGACACTAGTCAGTTTTGAGCCAGGGAGACAGACAGGTACAAAGAAAACCATCTTTATTTAGGTATCTGTAGCCACATTGTGTTTCAGTCACATGAATAGCAGAATCTTCAGTATTTTTCCTCAGAACTTTTTTTTAAAATATTATATTCAGGTCCTATTGCACAAGTTATCCAATCTGATGCAGTTGGGAGACCTCCCAGAAGACAAGGACACACTATTAGGGACAGACTGACAGCACTAAACACAGGCACTTGTTAGTTATTCCCCCACAGAAGCTCTCCTGGAAAAGGGCACGACTTTCTCCCACTCTGACCAGAAAGCAAAACCTGATACAGAATTATGTGCTGCATTTGAAGGTTGGAGGAGAATACATTTTTACTTATTCAGTCAAACTGCATGAAAGGGAATTAAGGGAAAAGAGTTGCCACGTGTAAACATCTGCCTTCTTAGCATTTAAATATGAAGATTTCAGGAAGTACACATACCTTTTATTGTCAGAAGTCCAAACAATCTGCTTCTAAAGTCTAGTTGTGTGTGGTAACAATTGATCCACAAGCAGCATTTGGATCTAAGATTCTTTTCTTCACAAAATGACACAGTGACACAGGCTGCATTCTAGTTCTGACTGTCTAATCTGGGAGTACATTAAAAACAATTCTGTGCCACACTTCTGAAGATTCTGTTACTTCTGGTAATAAATCTCATTGTCCTTGTGATTACTGCAACATCCACACATGACAAATGAACGCAGATTGTTCAGAGAGATCTGCCAGCCCTGAGCTTTCCCACCTGCTCACCTCTCAGTTCCCTGATTTGCTGCACATTTCATAAGGAGCTGTCCTGGCTGGGTAGGGATGCAGGGGAGAGCTGCCAGGGTTACCTGTGGATGAGGGAGCAGTGAACAGGTGACTCAGCTGGTGCTCCCCTCCAGTGCAGCACAGCAGCTCTCCTGCCTCTCCAGGGAGAGGAGAGGTGTCATGACAGGTAGAAGAATTATAGAAGAAAGGCCTCATAAAATCAGGCCTTGCTCTGCTAAATTAATAATTTTATTGATAATAAAAATACTAATTAATTAATAAATTAATCTGGCTTGTCACTTCTAAGTGCTGTTAAGAGGTTTGCAAATTCCCATGTGAAAACAATCCTGGGAATAAGAATTCATTCACAAAACAAACTATTCCTGGGTGAAAAACAACTGCACCTGCAATAAACAAGGAATCTGTTTCATGGCAATCAATGAATAAAATATGTAAACTAACCAAGAATAGAGAGATTTGATGGACAAGTAAAATACCTTTTACAAACCAATAGAGTAATTGGCAAGAAAACTATTAACCAGCTGGAGTTCAACACGAGGCCTGTGAAAACTATAAAAATGAGTTATGTGAATAAAGAAGGGGCTTTTCTTTTTTCACCTTCTTTTCTTTTTTTCGCCTTTCGCTTTTCTTTTTTTGCCTTCTTTTTTCGTAAAGAAGGCACAAAGAAAATGGAGCATAGCCTGAGTTATTACAACAGAGAGGCACTGCCCCAACATCCCTGTCCTCTGTCTGGGACTGAGCAGCCTCAGCAGGAATGCAGCCTCTAGTTTGGGAACTGCTGTCCTAAAGGTGCCTGGCTCTTGCTGCTGGCACAGAGGGACACGGCTGGCTCTATGCAACCATTAAGCACAAACCCAAACCACAGCCCCCTGTCAGTCACTATGAAGAAAAGAAACTCTACCCAAGCCTAAACCAGCACAGAGTTGCAGGTACCTACAAGGTCCTACAGCCCAGGTGTGCAGGCTCGGTGTTGCTTTTACACCCTGCTTTGCCCCCCCGGAGTCCTCTCTGACTGCAGGAGCAAACTGGGGCCCATTGCCTTCCACTGCCTCGTTCTCCTCAGCACACTGTGTGCCATCAGCCTTGGATCAAAGAATCACACTCAGAAGTGATTTGGAAGCAAAGTCAATAATGGGGAAATCTGGTGATGACGCCTTAGGATTTTAGCTTTTGTATTTTTCATGTGTTTGTAATCCTGCAGTTCTTCAGTGTAGAACGCTAAACTCTACATACAGTGTGAGCTGCTGCTTTCCCATTCTGGTCAGACACAGCAATTCCTCTCCAGGCCTGGGAATCAAGGACCCCTCACTGCCCCAGGCCCCGAGGGATGGAAACAAAAGTGAGTTGGGGGAGCAGACTTGGGGTAAATGACTTCATTATCTGAAGCTGTAATTGGAAGATTAACCCCAACATGCAAATGGACCAAACTTATAAAAGTGTGAAACCCGTGACCCGTGGTCCATTTTGGGTGCAGCCCTTGGGGGGCTTTGCCCAAAATGTACCTGAAGGCCCTTCAATAAATAGAACTGCTTTTTATTCTCTTGATTTTGTCTGGCCTCTGTTTTAGGTAAGCCCGAAAAAGGCATCAGTGACAACATGAAGCTGTCTGGGATATTACATATAAATATTGCAAAAAGATATTCCCAGACTGAACAAATATGGAAACAATTAGGAAATGAAACTATATATAATGAAATGTGAGTTCATACACATGGCAGAAAACAACCCTGACTTTACATACATCATCAAGGACTCAGAGTCACTACCCCCTCTTAGTACCTCTTAGTAATCAGATTAAATTAGCAAAGGACAAACTCAAAACCAAGCCAGCCAGGCTTCCCTCCTCCAACACAGTCAAGTATGGAATTCCCTGCTACTGGGCACTGCAAATGCCATAAAGCTTACAGGGGGTCAAAACTGATTATATCAACAGAAATGCAGTCTAATGTAGAACTGGAAATATCATCACTGTTCTGGAAAGGCCAGAAACTGCTGGAGGCTGGGAGATGGTTCATGTTATCTTACAGGCTTCAACCACTGGCCACAGCCAGAGAAAAGGACTGGGCAAGACAGCCTTTGGCCCCATCTCCTAGCAGTTATGTCTTCACCCTGGGCAAACCTATAACCTATATAATCTATTATAGCTNCTCTGCCTCGCTCTTCCCCCCTGCAGGTCTTCCCCTCTGCCTTCCTGCAGTTCTGGATTTACTGTAAAAGGCACACATTCAGCAGGTTCTGGCCAAGGAAACTCTCCAGTGATTTACAAATCCCCCCCCAAAATCCATTAACTGCATAAGGCTCTTTCACAGCCACTCCTCCCTCTCTCTTTGCATGAGGTTTTGTAAATGTGTCCATGAAGCCAACGTTTCTATTTTGCTTACTTACACAAAGGAGGTATAGCAAGCTCTCCTTTTCATTTCCCAACTATTTTCTGAGGCTTGTTAATAATCATAATAAGACACATTCAGCTAAGAACATCTAGTTAATGCACAGATGTAAGCTTTAAACTGGCATTGCTGCAAGTGGGATTTCACAGACATTGTTCAGCCAAGTGGCAGCACACAAAAACACCACACTTACCCCTTCTTGACAAAGCAGACGTAGTATTAAGTAATTTGAACACTTAAAATAAATGTTATTTTTCAAAAGATAACCCTGTAATAGCAAAAGGCAAGTTCTTAAAGGAGTAGGTGGAATTTTAGCTGTGCATTTCCTGCTGTTATTAGCACCAGTCGCGTGGTTGAATCCCTGCATAACACTTTGGAAATACAGCTGCTAATATGCTTCCCTAGAAAAGCTGCAGTGATGGCAGGGGATCTCCCAGCCAGCAGGCCCATTTCACACAGAGTGAGGGAATCAGATAATGATCAAGCTCCTCCTGAGCTCAGAAAAGGCAAAAAACCCTGCCTCCCACCATAGCAGGCCTAGACCAATTCCTCAGACCAATCTTGGGATTTTGTTAACAGTCAAACCAGAGTTACATCGCCTAAGCAGAATTTGTTGGGCTAATGAACCTTTGCTGATTAGGGCTAAATAATTTTGCTAAGGAGGGGTCACAGCAGAGATATGTTGACATCTCTTAGGGGAGCATGTTCTCCAACTCCCTGTTCCACTCTGCACAGAGACTGTCCCAGAGCTCCATGGCTTGAATCGCGAGAGTTACTCTGCTTCAAGCAGGTCAGGGAAGGACCACAGGGCCACAATCACTCCTTAGCCCTGTCCTTTGGTGAGGAAGCTCATAAGAAGGGGAGGAAAGAAAGAACAAGCAATGAAAAGGTAATATTTTTGCAATCAGTCCTGGAATTTCTTTTGTGTCCACTGCAAGCATAACCAGTCCTGTGCAATGAATGGGACAGGTCTACTTGCTCCAAGCCAGTGCTCTGGCATGGAAAGGCACAACAATCCCTTCCAAAGCATAATAAAGCAGAACAAGAGTGTGTCAGGCACACCTGACAGACACCACTGCCTGTTCTCCAACAGCCAGCTGCCTTCCAAGTGAAGAGGCAATATAAAGTATCAAATGCTGTGGAGTACTTTTGAAACCACGGTAACAGGATAGCCTACCTCAGCCATTATAAATCATACTAGCAGCAGCTCAAACCAAATGAAAATAAATGTAGCTAGTTAAGCTTTGTCTGCTACAAGCCTGCTGCAGAAACACAAAGGATGCATCAAACACAGGAACAGACACCCAGGGTTTGACTGGAGATTTATGTGACCCTACAAACTTTACTCTTCAGTGGCTAATAGCAAATTTTTACCTCTCCTTCCTTAAGAAAAACTCCTTACAGAATGTTTATTTCCCTGCTACACACTCCAGGGATCAGCAGCTGAAGGATTTCTAGAAGCTGTATCCAGACCCTCAGGCTTCTTGTCACTGACGGAAGCTCTCATCCCTGAACCCGTCAGTGATTTTTCTAAATCCACTTCCAGTCTCCTCTACAGCCTCTGGCAACATTCCAGAGCTATTACAGTGCAATGTATGACAAAATACCTCCTCCTAGCTTGTTTCAAACACGTTCATATCATTGCATCAGAGGCACTTTCTGGCTTCTGTAAGGTAACAAACTGTATAATTTCCCCATCCCTCCTCTCCACAGCACTTGTGACAATGGAGATGTCCTAACTCCATCCTCTCACTTCTTCAGCTGTCTCTGTGTATGTACAGCCTCTCCTAAAACATATCACATCCCTCATTTCTGATGCACTACTCTGAACTGACTCCACTGTATCCAAACTTCTAATGCTCACACTGGAGAAGGAACCAAGAATTGCGGTTCTTGGATTCAAACCAACACCTCAACTTCTCTGATCTCCCAATATCAAACCACTCCTGACAGCTGAGAGGAGAGAGTCCACCCTCAGATTGGCCAGCAGTGCAGCACTGACACAATTGAATTTGGGGTCTCAATTCATTACCCTAAAGGGAGTGGAGGAGATCTGTTCCCTGCTTAGCATCCAAAGAGAGAAGGGAAGACCTCCAAGGATGGCCGTGCCACCTCGCTAGAGATTGATGTGATTTCAGAGGAGCTGGACTTCAACTCCACAGGCAACTCTGTACAATTCTAAAACATCCAAGACAAGGTTAGATCAGTTCATTTTAGCAAACTGCAGATGATCAACTCACCTGAAGGCACCAGTCTCTATTCAGGTGACAGGGAGTAGAAGGGTTGAGCTGTCCAAGTAGGATCACTTCCTCTTACAACAGTAATTGTGTCCTTGGAAATCCTGGATCTGTGCAGTTCTGTCTGTCAAAGGGAACTCACTGTAGGACCAGGGCCAGGTTCTGGTTATTACCTAGGGAAAGGAAGAAAGGTAGTTTTTAGAAACAACTTCTAAGTTTGGCTTGAGTCAGTAGCGGCTGCTTCAAAATTAACCTGTGGTTCCTTTAACAGACTTCTTGAAAGGGCTGTACAGTTTCCAGCCATGGAGGATTTCAAGAGCAGTTTAGAAATGGAGTCCCTGCATTCAAGCCAACACCTCAGCATCTCTGTCCCTAATCTCCCACTATCAGGCAGAGCTTAGTCAAACATGGGCATTTGACGGAAGAATGGAAAATATTCCAGCTCCGTGATTCTGCAGATGGAAATCAGAGGCAACTTCAATGTGTAGGGAACTCACTGTATGCCTGAATGACAGTTTTGGGACTGCACTTAAAGAGCATTGTTTGGATGGGAATATGCTTCTTGAATACTCAGTGCCTGACACATTGCAGATGTAAAAAAATTAGGCACCAAGAATATTCAACCTAGTCTAGACTGCAAGAAAAACTCTCGTTATATGCAGAGTGACTGAAAAGCCAGTATTTTTACTGCATCAGTGATTCCTGTGGGTTAAGCAAAAATATAGAAATAGAAAATGAAGTACAGAGTACAGTAGTACTGAAGTGGTAAAGTAGTGACTTAACAGTAATGTAAAACCATAAAAATGATTGTTCACATTTAATGGTAGAATTTTTTACACCACAATTCACTGCAGAAAAAGAACAAAAAGAAAAATTTCACTTGGCATCTTAGTTTAGGTTGCACCACTGATTTAAACAGAAGGTTGTCATAGCCAGCTACAATTTTATGGAAAACTAACCCAGAATTATTTCTTCAGGAGCAGGATCCTTAAAGGAAATAACCAATGGCATTGTACTCAAGTGCAAGAGACATCATTTCTCCCCACCAAAAACCACTCAGACAGCAACATGAGCTGGCTTAAGTTTGAGATGCATCCATAATAAAAACATGGTGTATGAACACTGTTTACATAAGTATACTAAAGACTGCATGAAATTTGCATTAATGAATATAATTTTACAAATACAGTCAAACGTTAATATTTACCAGTGCAAATAGCTCAACAAAAATGAGGTGCCTCTGCAAAACAGCAATTTCACTAAAACAGTATTTGGAGTTTACAAGTTCTTCTCAAACAGAACTTGTCCATAACAAGCCTGAACAGAACCCACCTGAAGGCAAACTATTTTTGATAGCATAAAAAAGATAAACATTGAAATTAATGGTGAACTGAATAAAGCACAGTAAGCTTTATGTTTTTAAAAGATCACTCTATAATATCCGGGTTTGTTATTATGGTTACATCAGTTTGTGATTCTAGTGTCTTTTATTTGATTTTTTTCTCCAGATTTATTGATTTACTGAACAATAAGCAGCTTTTAGGATATTGGTCTGAATCAAGGAATCCTAAAATGCTTTCATCAAGGAGACTTTAATTCCAGCACTGGCCAAGACACTCTGGTTAAATGCCAGGACAGAAGTGGCTTTATATTGTAAAAACATTTTTCTTAGAACAGCAGCTCTGACCCCTCCTGAAGTCTCCCAGTACTATTATCTTTATCTTCCCCATTTTGCATAGGGAAAGATTTTAAAGCAGCACAGGCAGCAATTCCAATTTTCTCCGCAATGCAATGTATCACACACCACAGGATCAACTGCTACATCTCTGGCACAAATATTTGGAAAAGCCTGTTGCAGTGCAGGAGAGACTGGTTGCTGCATTAACACCACCTGATAACAACAGCACCAAAGAATTCTGTGAATGTGGAGCATGTATCTGTCAGCTTTCTGTTTGTAAATATGGATTTACTCTCCATTTCAGCTTGGCACTGATAGGGGCACACACACATACACACACACACACATATATATATGTAAACACAGTGAGGGAAATACAATGCATGTGAATTATTATGTATATATATAGATATAAACTAGGGAAAATATTATATATGTGCATAAAACAGCATAAACATATAGAAGTATGGCTAGATGAAGGGCACATGTGCACTGTAGAGCTGACATTCAGGCCATCCTGCACAATTTGAAGACCCTGGAAGCATCCTGGTCCCTAGATGGTGCTATTCACTGCACTAACGAGGCAACCACAGCTCGTTACCAGAGCACCCAGCCTTAGGGACAAAAATTGTTTCTTGGTCCAGAGTTACACAGGCTGAGTACAGATATGAGTAGTGCTGTTCTGCATTACGTATGTTTGCCACGTGCCTTGAACCCTAGGCCCAGGTAATTTCTGTGGGTTGTGAGAGCAGTAATTCCATTAAAGCAGCACCAGTGAAAGCAGGGTCAGGCACTGTCACCAGGGCTTGTGAGGAGCAGCATTTGCAATGTCCTGGATGAGCTTCCTCTCCCTCCACATGCAGCTGCCACACAACATTCCCTGTCCTCAACAGGAAGGAGCATCACACGCTGGTTCTACCCTGTCCTGTGCCCCTCGGGGACATCTCCCAGGGCAGCTGTACGGGCCAGGCGTCCTGGCAGAGCTCAGAGCTTGTGCCCTGCCACGCTGCCATGTCACCCAGACCGCCCTCAGCCCCACCACTGGAAGCTCCCTGCAGTCAGCTTGCATCTTTCCCACCACGTTTAGGTCAAAACAATTTAACAAGTGGTTGAGGAATTGGCAGCCATGGAACTGAGGTATGGTAGGAACTGGATTTCCTTCTGACTGCTACCAGACGTCACAAGTGGTTTTGGGCATTCCATTAAAACTCCCAGTGTGGGATTCAAAGGCCATTGAAGTTAGAAGGAGTTCCTCTATTAGCCTGAAATATGTTTTATAGGGGAAATTTTGGCTCCTGTTCTTTCCCCATTAGGTGGGAATGTGCCTATGCTGCATAACAAAGAAAAAAAGACAGTATTTTTAAGATTTTCAGGCACTGTATTATTGAATAAATAGATACAGCTAAAAAAATTATACATTTATTGTACTTTGTTCTGATTCCCTGCCTTTATAAAAGGGTAGCTGTATCTGGCTAATTGCTTAGGCATTTGACTCTCATCAATGTAGTATTTGAGCATCTCACAAACATCAACATTTCTCAGACTATGCTGTTGGGGGTTTTTTAGGGCTTCTGAAAGTGATTAGATTGACAGCACGGGCTAGTAACTGTCTTAGCACAGACAGATGAACTGCACATATCTCTTCCAATACACTTCACATCAGATGCTCTTGGGCATGAATTTCTTAAATAGAAAACAGCAACTGTGGTGATGTGTCGACAAAACTCGAGGTGATGTTGTGGTAAACAATTGCCCTACACGGCCTAACTGCCAAGCTGGCAATCTTAATTGGAACTATAACCATATATAAATTCTTTAACCCACTGAACTTACTAAAGATGTTTCACAGACCTCTGTTCTGGACTTTGCTTAGGCATGTCATTTGTCTTTACGTATTGGTGTATCCTAACAACCCACCCTGACATTTTGAAAACCTCCTGAAGGTTTGTCATTAAAGACATGAGCTCCCACACTCCTTAAGCGTGTTTGAAAACTTCTGGTTAAGTTATAAACTTATTATGAAATATAAAACTCTTGAAGAGAGCTGTTTAAAAGTTTCTGAAGTAAAGGGTGCCAAATGTTAAGTGCATGAAAATGCCAAAGAATTGAATTAGATGAGAAAGAGTACGAGCTTGGAAAAGAGAGGCTAGGATTATCTTTGCAAGGTAGCAGAGGGAGTGCTTCATGGGGATTACACAAATTTGGTGTGGAGGAAAGATCAGAAGACAGAGATGGTCATGCTCCTTGCAGCTCCCTGTTTGTGGAGAGATTTTGGGTGGAAGGATAGACAGAGGATAACAAAAAAGCCATCACCCAGCTGGCACATCAGGCCACAATGATTAGAAAAATCCCCAAATGGACAGGCTTCATTTCAATTTCAGGAGGAAATCAAAAGGAACTTCCCTGGCTCAATTGTTAATCCCCAGCAGATTTCAATTTCCTGCCTTGGAGAGTCAGGGCATTAGGCTTCTTCAAAGGAGAATTTTAGCAGAAGTGAATGTGTTCTGTCCCTGCTTCATTCTTGACAATGGCGAAGCTTTTCTGGCTCTGTGCTGCAGATGTCAGCCCCTCTTCCCCTCAGAAAAACCCCAAACCAAACATCCAATCCCCTAAACAATCAAGCGATTACTCTTCAGAAAATACCTTACCCTGAAAATTTCAGTCTCTTGATGTTCAAAGTTACAGACCATGGGCAGTAAGACCTTTCCTCAGGAAGTGTCTGGCACCATCGCTGGACAATGTCAGCTGTCCCAGAGAAAGCCCCACCCTGATGCTTCCAGGATGCATTTTACATACAGACACACACATGTAACTTACAGCAACTCTAAACCCTCCAAAAAACCAGCAATGATAAGCCCTTTGTATGGTGAAGGTACTTATTAATAATGATTAATATCCATGATTAATAGACACCAATGAGGGAGCATTTTAAAATATCCAGGTCACTGAGGAGCCTAAATTTTAAATTGAATAAGGCTGCTTGAAAAGGCACTGCTGCATCAGTCCATCATTTAGCAAGTGATGCTGGCAAAGAAGCTGAAAACAAAAAACTCCTCCTCATTAAAAGAAACAACTGGAATACTTTTCAGTTTTATCCTTGAGAATTAGTTTAGATGCCATTCTCCCTGCCTTTTACTGAAATCCTAGACATTAAAGGAATACTATGATAATTCATTGCTTAGTGTCAATGGAATTCCATAATTGCATGTTACATGCATCCACATTGGTACAAGATAATTTCATAAGGTCTGTTCCTACAGTGAATACCAAATACTAAATTTGGGCCCAGAGATCATTTTCCTAATCAGAAGTATCAGACCCCAGGAACTTTCAGAGAATAGGGTTATTAAAATGTAAATATTTTCTTTGAAATTTAAATTGCCATTTTCAAAAACAGATGTTCTTCTTGATCATTCCCTGAATAGATTTCCAAAAATTCTACTCATGATGGCTAACTGAAAATCAACTGGATATTAGCCTCAGAAACTCTTCCTACAACAGTTTCATTAGAATACACAACTACATTTTATCAGGACTTTTGATGAGCTCATTTTAAACTAATAAATCCTAAATTTTATTATAATGCATGCACATTTCTCTCAGCCAGCCCAGAACCACATGTTGTGATGGGGCAGAAAAACATCTGGTATGACCTAAAAGCACTGGACAAACTGGACAGAATACTGTGTGCCTGATAATTTAACATGTCAACTTTAAACCGGAGTTGAAAGTTGCACATTATCAACATTATTCACCTCTTCAGTGAGATGGGAGAAGTCAGGAGGAAAACTTCCTATTGCCACAGGAGAGAGAGGGCTCAGGTTCAGGTTTCTGGGGTCAGCAGTAGGTTCTAGCAGCAAAAGTGGCATCAATGTACAAATGGCACACAGCTCACTCCTGCAAGCAGGAATGCTCCAGCTGAAGAGGATGGGGAGGCTTTGCCATGGGCTGTGTACCAACAGCTGATGAGAAAATCCAAACCAAGGAGCTTTCTTTTATGAAGTGCCCCAAGACCCTAAAATCTGGCACAATAATTCCACAGGTCACACTACGACATGATTCTGGCTCCCTGTTGCTTTTAGGCCGTTACGTGTTATTTAATATCATCTGCAGAGCAATAGTTCTTTCAAGTTTTGCTTTTGTCAAGCACTGCTTTTCCTCAGACTTCAGTAATTACAGCCTTAGAAAGCACTTCATCAAGAGTGACTTTTTATTGCTTAGCTTCCCCATCAGTGGAAGAACTGAGCTCCCAGTGACCTTTGGTTTGATCCTTAACATTCCTGCTTCTTACAGCATGGGCACTTCTGCAAATTAGTCTTTAATTGTGCCTGTACATAGTATTTGCTTTAAAGGAGAAAGCTTTGATATGGGTCCACAGTCACCAGTTTTCTGTGCCTTAAAAACAACTTGAACCCCAGTCTCCATGGTAACAGATACCACCAGCGAGCCCTAGCAAATCTTGGTTATTTTTATGGAGAAGATGAACAGGGAAACCATAAGTTTTCTATGAAATCTCTCAGTACTGCCAGAGTTTTACTTCTTTAATCCTCAGTTAATGGTGTGCACCAAAGGGTTCTATGCCTACACAGAGCCATAGCTAAAAGCCATTATCCTTCCTGTACTTTCATTATAATGCCAGAAAGCTAACAACAATTCCCTCGAATCTTTTGTCCCATTAAAAACTGATCAAGACACACATCTGACTCTGCTCTGTATATTACAGAGCGACTTCACAATGTAGAATGAAAACCTCTGACTCGTTAGGCTTTATGGCAATTTGCTGTCCACAAGCGCTCATTTCATGAAAGTCATTCAGGAAAAGAAAATCTGTCATGTGACAAAGTTTTCTCACGTCTGTCAAAGACACTCAGGCTAGCCCATGAAAATGCTGTGCAGGTTTTTTTGGTTTTGTTTTGGTTTTTTAAATTGCTGCTGACTCTCTCATGGCTGAACCATTGAAGCAGTTACGAGTATGGCCCCCAAACTTTACTGGGAAGCCTTTTACCACCAGAGCTTTCCAGATGGAAAAGAACCAGCATCAGGGCACCAGAGTAGCCTCTCATCATTCTGAGGAGCTCCAGTACAAGGCCCAGGCTGCTCAGATTTCAAGCAGACATTAAGCAGGTTTCTGAGCTGCAGTCCAAACCTTTTTTTGACTCAGCCACACAAAACTCTGTAGTAGAATGCACTACTGTTTCTTTTGTTTCTTTCATTTTCTTCAGAGCCTTTAAAAATGCAGATACTTTCAGTGCTTTAGAAAACCCAGACTATAAATGGAAGTTTTAGTTAGAAGAACATATGTTCTCATTTGGTTTTAACTGTATATACTATCAGTAACTGCAGGGTAAAATTTAATCAAGAATTATATTGCTATGTCTAAAATCTCATGATCCAGCTTAGCCCCAGCCAAACAGACTAAATGTCAAACAGCATGCCTTGAAGTCTTGTCCAGCTAAGTGGCACCTCAGCAATTTCTCCAGAATCAGTAAATACAGGGTACAGCTCTTTGTTTGCCACTGCAGAATTTCCTGCTGGTTTTGAAGTACCTGTCTCTTTGAAAGCAGCACGAGTGGGCCTCAGACACTCAGTTCCCTCTCCCAGGCAGGGATCCTTGCAGTCCCACTCTTCTCCCAGGACATCTCCCCACAGAACAGCCTGTGGTTACATTGCCAAAGGCAGGAGGAGACACAGGATGAACCTACCCATCTAAGGTTTGCCCTCGGGAAGAAATACAATGATCCAAACCCTACAAAACCGTTAATTCCCAATTTGAGATCTCCAGCACAAGTTTATAAAGGCTCTCAGACTATGCTACATAATTTATAGGGTATTCACAGGAAGAATTCTCTGCATAAAGTTCTTGGCTTGAAAAGTACAGGAAGAAATCCTAAGGAAATAAACTCTAAATTGAGAGATACTGGGACTAACTACTTGGGGGGCCTTTCCAGCTGCCTGAGGCATTAAGAACTCAGAGATCTTTGAAGGGTTATTTAAAAAAGAAAAATAAAATAAATAAAAAGAAAAGGAAAAAATTAGAAGAAGACAGAAATCCAGTGATTTGC
>WAAG01048246.1:0-11141 GCA_013390105.1 Tichodroma muraria | reverse complement strand
CATTTTTGATGGAATTAGTAAAAAACCCTTTTAATGAATTTATATGCTATTCTGTGTGAGGATAATCCTGGAAAGACTAGCAACAGTTTTATGAAATATGCATTCCTGGGGACCTTGTGTTTGCAAGAGGCCTTGGAGGTTTTGTTCTTAAAAAAAGTAATTTTGCTAGCAGCATGCCAGAGGACTTTATTGTTCCCCTGCCCCCATTTCCCCTTTTAACAAAATGTACACAACTTTCAATAAGTGTGTTTGCAGATAGGCTTGCCTAATCCATGCTGCAAATGTTCTGAATAATACGGGCCAAAAAGTGCAGAGAAGGAGTGTCAGGAATGTACAGCTAGATTAGGTCTATGGTATTTCCTCTCTCAGCAAGATGGTCCCAGATTAAATGCTCGTAAATTTTCAATAATTTAATGTAATTATAGCTTTACAGGAAGCGTTGAAACCTTCCCTTCCCTTTCCTACAGAAGAATCTGTTTTCTGCATTCTTACATCCATCTGAAGTTTGTTATCCGACTGCAACTTTCTTCCATAGTCATGTGCCTTCCCAATTGTGGATAATCATCATGGTATTTCTTTTGTTTGGCATTTTCATATTTGAATTTTTGCCAGACTTTTGACAGTTTCGTAACTAAGTGACCTTGAACGGTGACATTTATATAATGTCTATTGACTTCTCTTGAAAATGGGCATAGTTGAGCACTGCTTTAGAAAGCAGAAGTTTTGCTATCCAGACTATGTAACCTTTATTCTACTTTTCAAGGTGCAGTGACGTGTTTGCATGATTTACAGGAGGACATGGCAATGGTCAGTATGTCACACAGCAGCATTTGAGTGAATTTCTTCCAAACGTGGTCTGTGTTGAAAGTGAATCACTACCCATTGCAACACTGTGGGAAAGTGGTAAAAGGATAATGATTCCATGAAGAATTTAAACATGAAAAAGGCCTTTTATATTGGTATAAACTTGTATATCCTTGCAGAAGGTTTTTTATTTTCAGATGAGCTTCTTTTATGTGGAGATACTTCCTTCAGAGCTGACTAGAAAAGTGAGATCTCTGGCACATCTGATTTGACTGTTATGACTTGGTGAAATTTGTGGTTGGGCAGGATATGATTTGAAATCAATAAGGAAGTGATTTAAGAAGTTCTTATAAAAATCAGATGAGATTTTTAGCTGATTGAGAAGACTGTCTCAAAGTGAGATTCGTATCTACTTTGTGACAGTATAGAGGAGCTACCATGTTCAGGGGAAGTAGGTACACTTCTACATGTGTTCTGAAATAACCTTTTTTCCGTTTGAGCATGAATTTTCTTTAAAACTGTGAAGTATGGATTTTTGTTTTTAGAGGCGCTGCAATACCTTATGGTTATATGAACATAGTTTGGTGTGTTTTGCTTTTCTTTTGGATGGATCTTGGCAAGTAAGACTCCTGAAAAATAGCTGCTTGAATTAGGGGTGTGATTCAGAAAGGACCTGCTCACTCTTGTTCTTTGTTCTAGAATGTGAAATGCTTCTGGGATTTTCTGCTGAATAAAGAATACAGAAATAGGGGTGGTTTTGGTGTCTTCATAGCCTCATAAATTGTGTATTTCATTGGGATATTTGTAAATTAGATTTCAGTTTTATATATATTTAACTGATGGTGTGTGAAAATGTGCAGTTTATTTTATATAAGCCTTTTTTAACAGATTTGCTCATTTTCCCAAATTGTATGGCATTTAATTCTCATAACATAATCTCTATTCTCAAAATTATGATTTGTGGTTGAGCTAAAAAGCTGAATCTGCATCCCTTCTGTCGAGAGATGCACCATTTCCTTTTGTTTCACTTAAACTTTGCAGGATTTCATTGCACTTTTTCTTAGGTCAGCACAGTTTGGAAAAGAAAAACAAACCAAATCTAAATCAGTGTACAAGAGCTTTTATTGCTTTCTCTGGTTTCTGCAACACATGTAATTTCTTTGCATGGGGTATAGTGTTGGATAAAGTCCTAGAGAGGTTTGGGTTGGAAGGGACCTTCAAGACCATCTACTTCCAAGCCACTTGCTGGGAGCAGGGACATCTATTAGACCAGGGATAGAGAGCAGTGGTGTCTTGCTGAGTCGCTTTCTGGATGAAAACTGTCAAACCTGTCTCTAAAGAGTGGGTGCAGTTTCGTTAGATTTNGTTGGAAGGGACCTTCAAGACCATCTACTTCCAAGCCACTTGCTGGGAGCAGGGACATCTATTAGACCAGGGATAGAGAGCAGTGGTGTCTTGCTGAGTCGCTTTCTGGATGAAAACTGTCAAACCTGTCTCTAAAGAGTGGGTGCAGTTTCGTTAGATTTAGTTAAAGTGCATAGTAGCCAATTCTAAATCTCTGCTTTGTGTTTCTGTCCTACAGGGAACACAGTGAGTAACCTGATTTTCATTCTACCTCCAATCTATGGTGCGATTCAGACCTATAAAGATGGCCTTGAAAAACGGTATTTAGCTGCATATTTGTGTCTTACAGGTATGTGTAAAATTTAATTTGCTCTTTCATTATAAAGAGGGCTCAGATAGGCAATGGAAAATATCTCTAGATATTAATAAACCAAGTAGTAAAATCCAAATACTATGTGTGTGAAAAGTAGACCTCAATTTGATTCACTTGTTAATATTTACAGAAAATTTGTATCTGTTGGAGGGACATAAAATTAGAATTCATTAAATAATTCAGTCAGATTTTAAAGTGATCCTTTTCTGGCTTTGGATCCTGCTCAGTGCACCTTAACTCACTCTTTACTTTTCTGATGATTTACAGAAGGTGTCTTGTGTATTCTACTTATAAACAGTTTCACACTATTTTAATGTTTTCGTGACATTTGTACGAGAGAGTAATATAAGAAGTGGCCAAGATGTAGAGGGAACTGAAAAGGCATTCTTTCATGACTTTGAATTTGTTTCCAGTTCCTCTTTGGTGTATATCACCCGGCTATCGTGTCTGCAAAGTTTTGCTAGAGTGAGAGAACAACATGATATTCATGTTTAGGTCAACTCAAGGGAAGTCTGTCCATTCTAAAATAACAAAATTCAGAGAAGAACCAAGTTCCTTTTAAATGTTAATTGTGTGACTAGAAGTCTTGTTCCTTATGAGAAAAGACGTTTGAAGATTCAGATCAGATTCAGGTTCAGATTTGGCAGTTGGGTCTCAAAACTAGTTTTCATAGAATTTCTGTGTCTCACAAGATTTCTGTGTTTGCAATAGCTCCTATCTTTATGGAGATCTTTCCCTGTCTTTGGACTGGGATTGATAAATGTTACTTTTAAGATTGGCTTGTTATCTGTTTAGGCAGATGTTGTTGAAAAACACATACCCATATGCTAAATGTATCCTTGATACCAGTTAAACTCTAACATAATACAATGCGCACATTCACATGTTTTCAGTTATATCAGCTTTTCTGATCTGTGTGAAGGGCAGCAACAATGCACTGCTTTGCATATTGTCTGAGCACTTTCTAATTAGCCATTTGTAGGCTTTCCATGGTTTCAAATAATTGCTAATTTTTGTCTCAGTATGAAGCAAAGAGAATTCTTAAAGGTCAGGGTTTACTTTTAAAAAGACATGGTAAGAAATGGTGTGTAAATATTTGCTGATTTTTTGAAGTTGACTTTGGGTGTTCTTGAATCAAAGTGTCCCATACTGCCGTTCTTTCCAAACTATGAAGACGAACCCCTTGAATTAAAACTCAATTTGAAACTGTCTTCACCGTGATTTGTGGCTACCTCTGTCTGTGACAGTTTATGATGGACAGTGTGCCGCTGTCTGACCAGAATGTCAGGCTGTCACACCAGGTGGGCATTTCTCATATCCCATTTAAAGTTTAAAATACTAAAAAAACCAACCCGCAAAAAACCCGTCTTTGATCACATTAAATACATTGAACTGCAGTTTTTCCTCTCTCCAGTGTTGCTGAAGGGGAGCTCAGCCTGCATTTACAAAGCAGTGCTGGAAGGCAGTCCTGGTTCCATCTAGACCCTGCTTATCTGTGACTGAGTTGGCTTTGATTTCTATCTGAGGTGATAAATGGCTTGATTTTTATCTCATATGTTGGAACCTAACATTAAAGGTCTCTCCCAATAGTGTTTCCCTTCTGCTTTGTGTCTGCTTCAGTATTTGTAACCCTGTTTTACAGCAGTTGAAAGATGTAAAGAAATGTAGAAGACTTTATAGTTTCTCAGTGAAAAACAGGAACAAGATGATTTGGAATCACAAATCCCTTAACATTTGCTGTACTACAGAATAAAAGCAGTGAATGAGAACATAAAAATTTAATATGGTTGAAGTGTGTCAGGAACATTGGCTTTCTCTCTGTGCATGTGACTGAACAAGAAGCACACTGAAGTGGAGATAGAGTAAGTGTACAGACAATTCTTTTTTGTAAGAAAGTACCAGACAGAATTCTTTCCATCTTATGAATTTTATTTATTAACAGGTTATTATTATTTAATTTGTAACAAATAAATGCAGACTTAATCTGTGAAAAGATAGTGAATTTAACACAAAATGGTGATTTCACTTGAGGCAGCATGCTTCTTTAAAGACCATGCAGCAGAGCTTCTAACTGAGGGTTGTTTTGTCAAAGTAGGAATTCTTTAACAATTCTGCTGTGAAGATGGGGGTGGAAGGGAGGGCACTTTAGTTAGGTTTTAACAATTTTGAGTAGTTACTGAGATTGTACAAGATACTAAAAGACAGCTGTCAAAGCCAACGTTAAAATTAAATCTGTTAGCATTTGAGAACATAAGAGGTGTTGTTTCTAGACATTATTTTGATCCAAATCAGCTGTTTCTTTTGCATACTTCCAGACAGTTAGCTGATTGTCAGTTCCTTTGTGTTTTACCACTCCATGTTCAGTGCTTGACTTTTATACCCGCAATTTCTTTGGTTGACATTTATTTCCTTTTTGAAGTAAATGCATTTTGAATTATGGAAGCACTGTTTGTTTCACATACATGGTAAGATCTTGGCCGCACAACAAGGGGTATTTCTAAATAATTGTTCAAATAAATTTCTTGTTCATACTGGTGCCAAGGCTGAGTTACACTTTTCAGCAAGGCCTTTGAGATACAGCACACTGCTCTCAGCCCTTTTTTCTGCTGCCTTTCAGCATAAAGTGCATGTTCTCAATTAACTCAGTAGGAACTGGAGATGATTTTTAAGCTGTAAAGAGCCATTTAATCAACATATAAATTATGAGGAATAATCTTAAGCCATTATTTCAGTATGTTGCATCAGCTGAAGTAGGTGGAACAAATCATCAGACCATTACTACATCAAGGAATAAGCAGTTGGTTTTGAGTAGTTCCTTGTGTTGCTGGGGTATTGTAGCAGCTTCTACATATGCCAGTTTCTCATACATCCTGAGGAGCTGGGATTCTGAAATGGTTCATATTCTAGAATTTTCTATTCTAGAAATACCATATTCTAATAACCTTGATTTTTGAAAAATTGTGTGTGTATATATATATATAAAAGTGTATATAAAGAAGTGTAACTTATGGACCTAAGGAAATAAGAAAGCACTCAATAGAGTAATATTTGTTAGATACTTCACTTGAAATTTGGAAGGATTGTTCTGATTTGTGTTTCTTTGGCCTGTTTAATAGGAGTCAGTCATTCAAGCAGTGCCAAACTGGAGGAAAGAAAAAACATGCAAAAATTTTTCTGTATTTGGCATAGCCATAGGAACTTTTAAGCAACTTACTAAATTTAATTTCCAGTGAAACTCTGTGTCTGTGAAAACAGTTGTTAGAACCTCTTCAGGCAGAGTTAATTCCCTTCCTCTTACCTAACACCTGTAGAGAAGCTCCCGGGGCTGTGTCAGTGTTGGTAAATCAGCTGTGGTTGGGAACATTCCTGAGTGCTGAAGCCAAGCAGTGTGCAACAGCCCCATGTCTGTCCATCTTGGCCTGCAAAACAAGGTGACCGCAAAACAAGATTCCCCGCTGAGCGCGGGCCCCGGACTCTGCCAGCTGCTGGGCTGTGCCTGGAAGCTGCTTGGGGAAAGTGCTCGTCGGAGCAGGCCAGATTCCTACCACAGAGTGTTCCAACAACTCACTAATGCAGATGCTTGTACTGCAATGTCTGGGAATAGTACCAGCCAAGTTGGAGTTTAATTGTAGATCCGGACCTCTGGAGTAACCAGTGTCTCTCCTGTCTCTTATGCTGTGGAGGGAAACCATTGCAACACAAAATAGTCCATTAAAAATAGTTAATTTAATTCTACTTTTTCATCTTGTTTCATTCTTTAACTTTTAATGATGCGGTTTGTTGTTGCTTATCTTTAATTCAGTTCTATCATTGTAAAAAAATAAAACGGAATTCAGCTCCAAATTTAAGCACCTATACATATGTGTCTACCTGTGAAGGTTCTGTGTGCCAGTGCAGTCAGTAAAGTCAGAAGAATCATTTGACTTACTTGAAAATACCTGTTTGGCCAGCTGAATTACTCTTAATAATGACATTCTCTTAGTGGAAGCTTTGACACCTAGTTCATGTGTAGATACCTAAATAAAGGTGTTTGCATCTGGAGCATCCTTCCTTCACAATATTTTCATACACTGCCTGTACAGTTAACCATTTCTGTGAAATCCTAATAAACTGCTTTTTCTGTAAAGGATTTAGGCTCATAATGATCATTTTGAATGCTGATGTAATAGTTACATCAAGCTGAATTATCACTGATGATATGATGTTTCTGATGTTTCCTTAAACTATTGAAAAAAATCCCTCTAGGGATTTATAATGAAGGTTTATAGGGTTCTTACATAGAGCTGGATCTTTTGTATAGTGTTAGATTATTTCTAGCCATAAGTACTGCTCTTAAGTTTTTTGACAGTACATGTATGAAGTAAAGTTTGTAGATGCATTGTTTTTACATCATCCTAACACCTCTGTTTTATCTGCTGGCAGTTACTGGCAGTGGTTAACCACTGCTGGAAGTGGTTACACAGGGTGTTTGCTGCAGTGAGAAAAAAGACCCTGTTAGTCTACACAGAGCAGCAGCCCTGACTTTGCATTTCTAGTCTTCTCAAGTGCTATTTTGATCTCATAACGTTGTTACTTACTGTGTATTCTGTGCTTAGTACATAATTTATATATATGTATATATCTCCTGTAACTTTGGAGGTTCATTGATGTAAAAGTGCCGAGTGACTTGTAGTATTTATGAAAAGTGAGTTACAGTAGTTAGAGAGGAAATGGTACTTACTGCTTCATATGGTGTTAATGCTTCCCAACCAATATGCAGCTTTTAGTGAGTTAAGCTCCTTTGCAAAAGGAAACACCTAAAATATGAAAACTATAACCCCTGCTTACAAGATAAGGAGCAAATTTATTGTTCAGTGTGTCAGTGGCTGTATGGGAGAGTTGCTTCTCTTGAAAACTTGTGTCATTGCAGTGATCGTGATCACTCGTGTTTTAAAAAGTACAAAGCTGGCAGAATGTCTCATTGCAGATGGTTCTTGTGAAGTAAATATTTCTTAGAAATGTCTCGAGCCTAGAACCGTATGATCTGTCCCTGTAAGCTTTTCTTCTTCCAGATATCTATTCTGTATAGATAGATACTATAGACAAAACATTGTTCTACAATGCATAGTAAAATTTTGTAATCAGAGAAACTCCATATGTGATTATTCCACAGAAGCAAGAAGGATTCTATTCATTTTAGCTGTAGAAATTAACTATAGTCATGGGATTAATGACTTGAAACACTAATATCTGCAGCATTCTTGATTTTCTCAAAGACTGAAGAAGAAAAATTAGTCTAGAAATAATTGCTTCTTATCGCATAGGAGGAAGGGAAGGAGTTCAGTTGCTGATGGTGGAGATTTATTAACCCAAATAACATTAACAAAAACAAACATTAAGAAAAACAACAATGTATTTTGTTAATTTAAAATCTGTTGAAATTTCTTATGCAATGATTTTGCCCATAGTTGAAAATTACATTTGTTACAAATTATAAGAGTTTATATTCAGTGACAGCTGGGATAATGGATGGCACTCTTATGATGATCTTAATGGGTTTTTTCTACAGAATGAACAGTTGTCATCCTATATTCTGTATACATAGAAAAATGGCTATGAGAATTTCTCATCAGAATCTCAATGAAGGTGAAAGCAGTTGTTGCTTATTGTTTGGAAAGATTTTCCAGAAGCAAACCAATGTAATCAGAGTTTACAGAAGTGCATGTGGTTGTTTTTTTTCTGGTAGGAGCTGTGCTTAATTTTCCCAGAGAAATAATGACATGGAAGTGTTTGGTAATACATTTTGAAATGTTGCTGTGTTACAGTTCTGCGTTTCAGTAAAGCTACATGCTTCGGTATTTAATTTCATTGAGTGAGTGTAATAATCACAGTCCTAGTTAATAACATCTGAGGAAGCATCTCGAGACATGTCTCTTGACTATCTTGGCAATCCTTTACAGAGTGCACAGAGATAGAATTCTTGTTTATGCATCAGTGAAACTTGACTGATGTGTGTAGGCAAGGTGATGCCCTAGCCACAAAATATGGGAGCACTACTCAGTGATCAAGGCTTGAGTGCAAATTACTTGGCTTTCTCTGAGACTACAGTCTGAGGTAAAACATAATTTCTTGAAGGAAGACATTGCTTTACTGTACTTGTTCTTGCAAAATAAAACTGAGCTGGTGCTTAATGAAAGTGTTTTACTGATAATATTTCAAAGTAATGAATGATGCATTAAATACTGTACCAGCTTTGCTCTAAACAGAGAAATCTAACTTCTAAGAAGCATTATTTATGCCTGACAGAAAAAATTGTACAGGCAAAGCATGTGTCTCATAAAGTAATTTCAGAAGTAAATTCAAAATGTGGAAAGAAAGTATTTCAACTAAATAGAAATTATTTCTTAGAAGCTCATCTTTCTATAGAGAAGGCCTGGAAATGGTGATCTCATTTCACAAAATTAATCCATCCTATGTGGGGTTGGTTTGTTTACCTTGAATTTCTAGTTCTGAGTTCTAGTAACAACTCACTTCTGCTTTTGAATCACAGAATAGTCTTGAGTTGGAAAGGAGTCACAAGAATCATCGAGTCTAGCTGTTAAATGAACAGGTCCTGTGGGTATCAAACCCCAGACCTTGGTGTTATTAGCACCATGTTTTATGGAGACAACAAAAAGCTTTTGGTAAAATACATGTTTTAAAACTGGACAGTAAGCAGAAATATTGAGAGGCTTCCAGGGGTACTAGTTATTGAATAATGCTTTGCTTTATAGAAGGGTTGGAACAGAGGAATCTTAATTTACTTAACATTTAAACAAATAAAAGGAAGAAGATAAGTTGATGTATAATATTCCATTCAGTCTGGGTTCCGTCTGCTCCCCTCCTCTTTGAGATTACACCCAGCTCATAGGACAGAGTATTGAGAGGAGGTAAAGAGGACACTCACACCCAAAGCCCCTAAATTCAGGGATTTCATTGGTGACTAATATGTAAAGTAGAAGGCTGTGGAAAATCTGAGGTTTGTCCCTACTGATATTCTAATTTCTTTTTCATTGTCAAGCATGCATTTCATGCATTTAAGATAATATACCTGAAATTTTTACATATATACTATTATGCTGATGATAGTTTTGATTTGTTTTCAGCTGTGGGATTGGGATCTTGGTGCTTCCACATGACCCTGAAGTATGAAATGCAGGTGAGTACTGATAAGTAGCTGTGAATCATTTTCTGTATGTATCTCGCTGTACAGTCATATTGCCATTTCTTGGCTAGATGAAACTTGTGTAAAATCAGTTAATCTACCTTAAGTATCATTGTACATGACTTGTACTGCTCTCAACAAGGCAGCAGTGCAGGTCTTGTTTCAATAGGTATTTTCCACTGATTATATACAGAAATATAAACTTGCATCTAAAATACGAGCTATCATCAATTGCCTATGTTGGTAGAGGACACTTTATCCTTTAGGAAATCACGTTATCTTTTTACACAAGATGTTATTTTAAAATTCTCACAGCTTTGGCATAATAGCAAGCAGTATAAACTAGAGTTATTGCTTTTAATTGTAACTTTCCTCATCTTTATGTTTCTGTTTATCTAGATGTACCTGTAGCATTAATACTGAAATCAGTATCTTCTGAGTAGCAGTAATTGAGTCATCTCTCTTATTTTCGAGTAGACAGCATTCTATAACAAGTCAGAGGACATAGGGATTGTTCTGGTATTTCCTGTTTTCTAAAGGAACACAGGAAGTCTTGTCCTGTTGTCCTCTTTTAGGTCTGCAAAGATTAAGGAAATGCATCTTTGAATACGAGACAGGGTGAAGTGGGATTTTGTTCAAAATTGAGTAACCTACATTTAAAAGTCTGTGCTGGAAGTCTGTGTTCCCACTGCAATCAAAGGAAATACAGTTAAATCAGCGGAGTGGAGAGAGGCTGTTGGCTGGGCTGTATCATTCTACAGACTCCACTGGCAATCTTTGCTCAAAAAAGATTCATTTGTCTAAACAGAGATGTTTAGTGTTAGACCCTGTGACTGTTCTCTCAAGCCTCCAGCTTCCATCCCACACAGGTGCAGGTATCTTAGACTCCCATCACATCTGCCAGTTTTGGATGGGTGTATTGGAAGTGACAGAGCATCTCAGGTGACATTAGGCAACTATGCTGTGGCAGCTGAATTGAGTCCTGCATTTCTGCTGATCACAGTGGGACCTAAATATTGCTGATTGTTCGATGTTTGCCTCCATAATGCTCTGGTTTGTGTCTCTGGCATGTGGTGGAGACTGTCAACTTCCACAGAGCATACTGGTGTCACCATGCAAGAATATTTGGTGCTTTTCTTGGCATGAAAAAATGGTTTTGTAGAGCCATTTCACCGCTCCCTCCCAAATTAGCGTGCCATTTACCTGTATTTGGTGGTGAAAATGCCTTGAATTTCCACCTTTTTCAAATTACTTCCCTCAGCTGCTTGTTTGTATCATGGCCAGTATTTCAAATCCTTTTTCTCACAGATGAAGAGAAATCCTATTTCTCACTGATGAAGAGGTGAGCAAGGGCACCCTGAAATCACGATCATTAAAATGATCCAGACTTAAAACTTCTATGAAGGGAGAGTGTGGTTTTTTGTTTGTTTTGTTTCG
>WAAG01048230.1:23454-49493 GCA_013390105.1 Tichodroma muraria | reverse complement strand
GGAAAGCAAACCATTGAACTCTACCATCTCGACACTGGAGTTTTACACACAGTTAAGTGTTTTATGTCCTGAAGGCAACTGTTCCAATAAGTAAGGCAATGTTTGTAGGGAAAGGTAATATCTTTTATTAGACCAACTGATATAGCTGGTAGAAANAGACTATCAAGACTGTAATACTACTGCTTCAAGGTTTTCTTAAGATTAAGGAAGACTTGTAAAGGGTGGAGGCACAAAAAAAAAAATTACACTTACACAGGGGAAAAAAGAAACCTCTAGATAACCTTGGCAATTTTCACATGGGCTCTATCTCTTGTTTGTCCCTGAAACTTCTTTGATAGTCCAGCAGAGCAATGGCTGGTTAGAGGTCTAGGAAGAAATTGTTACTTTATTCTGCTGGAGTTACATGCCAATAAAGAGGCATGGTGATCCAAGACAGTTTAATAAATTAATAACCTTGATATTTTTGCTAAAATGGTTCCCTAAATGTGGTATTTACTTTGTGTGGTATTCTGAAACCACCTCCGGGTCTGAGACCCTGATCTTGGGCACAAAGCCTAAATGTGAGAAGCCTTAGAAAGGCTTCCCAAGCTTTTCATTGTGCAGAACACATTTAATAAGGAGATTGTCTCAAAGGCCATTCCCCTTCCTATTAACAATCAGTACAAACCTCTCCCTCCTCCCTCCTGGCATCAGAACAGCATTCTTGTGATACTTCACCAATTGCTTTAATGGAAAAGCAGCTTTGTGCAAGTAGTGTATTTTAGTTGTCTTTCAATATCGAATAGCTGCAAGACCCAGAGAAAATTTAGATGCAACTGCATAGCTTTGCAGACAGAGATGACTGGTAAACACAATGTCAGGCTCAATTTAGAAATTGCAGAAAGATATGTTGTGCAGAGCAAATAGCAAGCATGCATCTTGCCTAGAGGAGATAAAGAAAAACCAAGTAAGTAATCAAAAATACAATTACAACACAGTTCTTGTATCTCTGCATGAATTGGTTGATGTGGAGTGACTTCGTCAGATGGCTAATGGAAGAAAAAAAATTGAAGCAAAAAGAAAAAACAGTGTCAGTATGTGGCAAGAGGCTTTGTTGTGGCAATCATTACTGGTAGGTAATTCTTTGAGATACCCCCTCTGGGGAGTCACAGTGTGGGAGGAAGACAAAAGGGGTGTGGGGGGAGGTCCTCTCGTGGTCCTCTACATCGGACAGCAGAACAGAAAGGAAAAAAATTGCAGAGGACAGTGATCTAATAAAACTTGAAATCTGATAACTATGCAGTCATTCGTATTCTAAGACTGGAATAGAAGATGTTCAGCTTTTTTCTCTCTCTGATTCCTTTGTTACACAAATACTATCAAAGCCTGCAACAAGTGACAGGCTTGATATTTATGCATATAAATGACTGCAGCTCTGAAAGAAGCTGCACAACAATGTGAAACACAGAGCCATCGTTGCTGTCAACTTCTTGCTCTGCATTAAAAACAAAAACAAACCCTGAGCATGGCTTTTCTGCCCTCCTGTTGCTCAGCATGGTGCATGGACACTGAATGGCTAAAGCATTTTTTAGAAGTGGAGCCCTGTGGGAGCCAGTGGCAGCATTAGTATTCTGCAGCCATCGCTGCCTGTGCCCATCAGCACCAGATGCTCACAGAACCAGCCTCAGAGGCACAGCACAAAGCCATCCTTAGAAGCCAGAGCTGTACAGAGCAGAGAAAATCATCTCTTCTTTTTGAGCTAGCAGCAACTATGTGAGTGCAACAGATCAGGGCAGAAAGAGCTCCAGTTCTATTTTATATTAGCACAGATGTTTTCACATGTTTCATTATGTGGCTTCTGTGCTCCTAAAATGGCAGCCCTTTCTGTTTGGGTAAGAAAAAGAGAAACTTCAGCAGAAATATGAAGCAAGGAGAAACCTTCCCTGAGATGACAATAAGTTGCAAATTGTTTCTATGTTGCTAACAAGTCTTTTTCCTTCATCTGACAAAGGAGGGGAAACAATGCCATATCTCATGACACAGTTCAATTTGCCCCGGGGCAAATTGTTACAGAAGCAAATGAGAGCTCTGCATATGTATTAACCTTCCTGTGTTACTAGTTAATCCCACAGAAGATATCAAAATGCTGAGGCATCTATTTGAAAATAAGCTTCACAGTTCTTACAGCTATTACATTTTTTCTTTTCCAATGACAGAAGGGGATTAGGTCTCTTTAAGTTGGCAAAGCACTAACTTTGCTAAGAGGTAATTACTACCAGGATTGAAAGAGTATTTTACAATTCTAAACTTTTTACTCCTCTGCTAGGTGGTATTAACCACCCATGAGAGGTTAAAGCAGTCAGCTCAAATGCTGTGGAGCTGTTAAAGCTGGGACCTCTTAAAAACTTGACCTCTTAAAGCTGGGAGTGGAAGGTGGCCCTGATATTTTATGATTGTATGGGTCCTTCTCTACACATTAATTTTTGGGTTTTTTTTGCTGCTGCAATATTGCTGAGCTGAGATAAAAGAAAATCCTGCAAAGCAGAAAGGCAGTCCAGCCCTGTGGTTCTTTCTGCCCAGAAACCAGGACATTTTCATCAGTAAGAGTCTGAAAGAAAGCAGTGGGTCCTGTCAAGTCTGCCTGTGCCAACTACCTCATTTTGGTGACTTCTCTGAAACTGAAGCTGCCTGGGCTTGGGGACAGTCAGGACAGGTACCTACCTGTCCATCCCAGCTGTCTACACCCCCTACAGTGTGCATGGAGAGAGACAGCCACCTCTGAAAAACCTATGGAGGATGATCTTGCCTTCCTCATTCTTTTCCCCCACTCACTTTGTAGGGAACAGCAGCACCTGCAGAGGACAACCCTCTTGGCAGCCAGAGCTGCCTGTCTGGGTGGCTTTAAGAGCAGGGGTTGGTGAAAGGTGTAGAGAAGAGATCTGATGAGGAGCAGCTGAGGGAGATAGGGGGGGGTTGCCTGGAGAAGAGGAGGCTCAGGGTTGACCTTATCACTCTCCACAAATGCCTTAAAGGGGGGTGGAGCCAGGTGTGAGTTGGTCTCTCCTCACAAATAGCAAGTGATCAAGAAAGAGGAAATGCCCTCAAGTTGCACCAATGGAGGCTTAGACTGGATATTAGGAACGATCTCTTCACCAAAAGGGTTGTCAAGCTTTGGAACAGGCTGCCCATGGAAGTGGTGGAGTTCCCACCCCTGGAGGTATTTAAAGGGCAGGTAGATGTGGTGTGTGGTGACGTAGCTTAGTGGTGGATTCAACAGTGCTGGGTTAATGGCTGGACTCGATGTTCTTAGCGGTCTTTTCCAACTTAAATAACTTTATGATTCTATGATCTAGTGACACAAATACCCATGGGTTAAGTGGCTGGGGGGGCAGCCACCACCCCTGAGTGGTGCCATAAGGACTCAGGTACTGCTCTTGCCAGCTGGGAAGGCAGGGCTCCTGGCCCAAGGTAGGCCCAAGTGGGTGTAAGGTCAGGACAGCAACCCCAGCAGCTGGGAAGCAGCCAGACTCATCTGCAGGCATGGAGAACTGGATCTAGCACTCCTTCTCCCTACAGTATGCATGCATTTAACTTTAACCCACACAAGAGGCAAATTGTCCCTAGAGTTTTCTTCAACACCACTTGCATAATCCTAGGTTAGAGAAGTTTCCCTCTTGCATTTGCTTTTTGGCCCTAGGTCTCTTGCACATGTTGCTCGAGCAAAACTCTAGCCATGACCTGGTCCCTCTTTTACACCATGACATACCCAGGTTGCATTCCCTCTGGAGATGTCCTGAGTAAAGACCTGTTCCTTCTCATGGCTGTTCCAGCTACATTTTTGTTTCAGGAGAGATCACCACCTTCAGCAGTCCTTATGGGATCAGATTTTCCATGCTTCTCCAGAGGACCAAACTCATCCCATAACAGAACTTAGGAAGGATATAAACACCTGTCTCCCTGAAATGTCTTTCCTCACCGTGTGCTGGAGAAACAAAGGGTGAACATAAAGACCTCTCAGACTTACCAGGAGTTACTTAATGAAGAGTTACCTACAGGACCAAGGAAACCTGGTAACATTTGTAAGATAGGATTGAATCTATAAAGAAGTGAGATTTCAGGCAGACTGGTTCCATGTACATGTGAAAGAGCACTTCCATACTGTGGCAGATATTTTCAATTTTCTAGCCACATACATTTTCAATCTTCTGTCCAGGAAACACAGAGGAAATATCCAAAAATATCCAACCTAAAAATGCTTGACAATTTTTAAATTTTTTTTTCTGACCAGCAATATTGCATTGAGAATCAGAACACTGGAGCACAAATTCCCATTTTTTCCACTGCAGCATGGTGCTTCGTGAGAATCAACACCTGAACTTGTTTTATGCCATACAGACCAGATTCCTCTATCGCCACATCAGGCAGTAAGACTTCAAATTTCATCTGACCAAATTGTGTGATGCCAGTACCAGACATGTAAATCAGGTAACAAGAGAGGTTCAGAGTGAATTTGCCAAGCTTCTGAACTGCAACTCCCATCAAGCAGTACCTCATTATCAAGAAATTACTGCTATTAGGAAGTAATGAAATAATTCAAAACCAAACATTACAAAACAGCATATTTTTTCACTGTTAATCAATCAAAATATTTCAACTGTGGGAATGTAAAATAATCCCAAACACTGTGTAAATAATGTCAGGAAAAAAAAGGCTCTATAATATTTCCAGTTAAAATTTCCCAGGATTGCTGTTGTACAGAAAGTATCAGTACTTCCCTACTGCAATCACATTGCAAAACACAAGGAAATGTCAAAACGGTAGCATTTCTCAGTGAACAGGACCTTCACATTTTATCTGAGTCCAAGGCAAGAGTGATCCTTTTACATGTGCTAACTGAAAGGCTCAGGGGTAGACACAAAGTCAGAGGCTATTTTCACAAACAAGGATCATTGCTTTGTGGGCAGCTGGAACAGAAGCAGTAACCAGACACCTCTGGCAGCAGACCCCACCGCTAGGTCGGTCATGCTTTGATGAATTATGCAGCATCAATAATCTTTTGAACAAGCAAGATGTGACAGATTCACCAGCTCCTCCATTCTCTTTCCCTGCTGTTTAATAGCATCTGACAAATGCAGGGCTGCTGGATAATGTGCTTCTCAGCATGCCCTGCTTTGCACACCACCTCGAACTCAGGAAGGATGTTCATAAGCAAGAAGAAAGGGGATATTCTGCAGAGCGCAGTGACAAGAGGAGATACCTCTTTTACATTCCCCTCAGAGCATCATTTTCCTGAGGAACCACAGTTGAATGTTCTACAATGCTCACTGCTCCATCCGTGCTAAGGAAGCACAGACAATGCACGGAAGACTAGCACACAGACAAGCGCAGCAAAGTAGTCAATCTGCTCCTCCAGTTGCAGTAGAAAAATAACAAAAAAAACCCAGAGCAAAAAAAAAAAGCTCAAAATTAGGCCCATTATCTCTCTGATGGAGCTAAAATGTCTTCTCTGGTACATTAATATGAACAGTCTTACAAGGAGTCATTATTACCCTTAGTGTACAGCACTGCAGCCAATCCTGAGGGAATAAGTCTCGTCAACAACAGACACTTAATGCCCACAGAGACCCCTCATGATCTAGCAAAGGCAATGGCAGATCTAAACATGTGGTACCTTTGCTGTTAGATGGTAAAACTCATACTGAAACTCCCCACTGTGCTCCAGCTCCAGTGAATTTTTATCCCTCCCTCACCAGGTAACTTCTCCTGACCTGCCTAAGGGTAACTTTTCGCAATCAATTTAAGCTGCTGTTGAAAGGGGCCATCTCACATCCTTCACCTCTCCATGTACTCTTGCTGCCTGCCCTTCTGTTGGCCTGGGTACTTGCATACCTACATTTCTTAAGCTGATAATGCAACAATACCTGGGACTGCCTCTTCCATTTGCAGTCAGATGGTCTGTGGTGTCTCCTCAGCCCTCTTCAGAGCCATGTGGCCCTCATCTCCTTCACAGGAATCACGGCTTTTGTGGCAGAGTCCTCCCGTGGAAGGTGATGGGCCTGATGGATGTCCCTCCAGCACATGGCTGGCTGCTGCTTTTGTAGCCCAAGGTGAGAAGCAGAGTCAAAACTCAGATAAGGCCCATCACTCTCCACTGTACACGCTTCCATCTTGGGTGCCTCATCTGTGTGGGTACACGCATTATCTTGTACATTATCTTGCTGTACTCCTTGTCCACAAATGAGAAGTCGTTTTGTGGTAAGTGTTACGGAAGAAAAGCTCTTGAAGGACATGGTTATCATGTCTTCCATTATATCCTCTAAAACCAACTTCTTTGACTCCTTTAGTCAGGCTGCTAACTGTTCATACGAAGGCAAGGAGTCAGAGTCACTCCTTAGTCACAGATACATTCTCAGCCCCCATTTCCCTCATCTCTTCATTCACAGTACTGCAGATTTTTCACCTACCCCCTCACCACCTGGCAGCTAAGGAACAGTTCATGCATGGTATAAAGGATGTGTGTGTTGCCTGTGGGCTGACTGTCCAGCTGTAGGTTAGGAAAAGAGGTAACTTGAACTCACATTAGTATTTTTTCTCCCTCTTGTCCCAGTGTATTTAATTTAGTTCCAGTCAAACCTGTGGGAAGTTAGTGTCTGTGAAGAAAGATGGCATAAGTTCACATTACGTTTCCCTTCAGAAACAGGCTAAAAAGGAAGGGTGAGGATGCCATATTTTGTTTCTGGATGTGTAATCCCATGTCCCTGACACTTTTTGCTGGGTGTGTGTATTCCACCCATCCTTTATGGAGCCTGGAGGTATGTCAAAGCAGAGGCTGTGCTTATTGTATATTAAGCAGCGAAAAAAGGACTCCCAGCTCTGAGAGGACAGTGTATGGGATCCTCATGGAAACAAACTTAAGAACCTACAGTGGGTGCTTTCACACCATGGTTACAAGCAAGTGGTTACAAATGCTTGGCAATTCCTTACAAACACCCTGCAAGATAATGATTTTTCTGCCAATTTTTGGGCTTCTCCATGAGCTCTTTATTTTGGCTGCCTGGTGTTCTCCTTCAAAATATGCTGCTTGAACATTATGTTACGCTGTTAGAAATAATCCAAATTTCAATTTAAAAACCCAACAGCCTTATCTTCTGCTTATCCTCTGGAGAGCACTGAAGTCTTCAATACTCTCTCCTCAACCACAGTTAAGGATCATAGTTCTTGGCAAGAACCCATACACTGATATTTGGTATAAATACCAGATCCTGTAGAGAGCTGCAACGTGTAATTCAATTACAAGTTGTATGTGTAATTCAATTACTACATAAATAAATTACTACATAATAAAACTCCCATCAGTAACCATTAGTAAATCAAAAGCTGTAAAAAACTGCATCCAACACCATAATTTTCAAAGTCCTCTGATTACAGGCATTGTGTTTTCTTAAAGTTCCACTCCTGTGAAAAGCTGAGATTCTCAAAAATATGTTTTTTATAAAAGGGCAGAAAGAACACTGAATTAAAAGAACCCCAAGAAACACTGCACACTTGAGAAGCTAACAAATTCAGTCCAACAATGAGCTCCATACCACACACAATGTACTTTAGTTAACTGAAAGTGTGATTTTATGATGGGCTTAAGACAATTTGAGACTTTACTGCTGGCACTCTTCCCCCTACTATTCTCAGCTAAGTGTTTCCAGTGCTTCCCATGTGTCAGGTCTAGATGCAAGTTGAAAGAGCTTGCTGAATATACTGAAAGAAACTCTCAGACTTCAGGAATAATAAAGATTCTGTCTTCCAGTGGCAGACAGAAAACTAGTTTGGCTAAAAATGTTAATTTTCAGATAGACCTCTTTTAATCAGTCTGTGCTTTTGCACAAATCTTCCTGTTATCACGAAGATGTGTCAGGGAAAGCCAGCCAGAGAGGAGGCAGAAGTCACACTAAAACGTCTACACTGAGGACACAACCAAAGAAAATGTGGGATCAAACCCTGAGGCATGGCCGAGTGGTGCCATGTTTGTGTCTGTGTAGACAATGAACAATATCAGTCTTACAGCAAAGGACCCACTTGGACTTGGCAGTAGTGGAAAATTAGTTTGAATCTCATAATCCTTCCAGCTGACAGGAGCATGTGGCTCAAAAGATCTACACCCTACCAGCTGATGGAAAAGGGAAGCAGAAAGAGAAGTCACGATTTGTTGTCAGTGCTCCGTCCTGGTCCCCTATGATGACAGCCAGGAGTCACCTGGTAAACATTTTAGTAACGTTTTATAAACTATGGATACAATTTTTTTTCCTAAACTACAAATCAACGAATGTTGTACCAACAAAAACAAGGCAGGCAGAGGACATCTACTGCTCTAGAATGTGGCATGCACTATCACCAAAGGCCCCAGTTTCCACTGAGCACGAATAAACAAATATTTGTATTTATTTATTTTTAAAAGTTCAGATGAAAGAAAGTACTCCACGATAATGTACTATGGCCATGAGGAAACTAACTGTTGGCATTGGCAACATTTAGTAGAAACTGTCTTAATAGCTTCAGCCTCCACAAGTGTTTTGTTATTTGATTCAGTGACTCAGATGCCTTTTCCTGCTCTACCCCAACTAGTGCCTCTGAGTCAGGAGTTGCCATGGGACAGATTTATTTTTTTAGCTTCCCTCTTTGGGCTTCAACAATTCAGACAGACTTAGCAACAATTTCCAGATCATTCTCATCACTGTACCCGCTGAACTTAGAGTGCCAAGATCTTTCTTGCAACCCATTTCTCAGGGTTAAAACACCCACTTAATGGCTGCCTAGCTCCTTGTGGTTTTCTGGGACAGCAGCTGTAACACTTCCACAGGGGGAAATTTAACCCACATCACCAAATAATCCAATTTAACTTTCTCTGACATATTTTCTGTAAGATTTTACTACAACTGTATGGCACTCAATAGCTCAGTGTCTACCAAAGGTTTCCTATGCTTCTGAAATATGTTTGGATTATTAAAAAGGAGGATGTATTTGGTTACATGGTTCTGATTATGACTATGTGGGCTTAAAAAAAGGAGCTAGAAAAACATTTACATTGTCATCCATACACATTATTCTTTTTTAATAACTATTCCAGTTTTCATCTGCTGTATCTGTATGACAAGAAAAAAACCCAAACTGGATGTGGTCAGAAAAGAGTATACAAAACAACTGCAAACAGTGTTTTGATAACTCTGGTCCAGTAACTGTTCAGGGTACACTTGCACATCCTTGATATAGAAATCCCAAGGTAGCACCAAGACAGTAGAAAGTAAATAAGCCATGGGACACACAGCTTGGAGCATGATAAATGATCCTGAAGAGTGAAACTCTGAATTTTACAAATAGCAGAGATACACAGGTTACTCCAAGCCAGACAAATTTGAACAGGAACTTAACAAGGGCAATGTTGTGTTTGTGGTCAATGCCACTTGGAATGCAAAACTCAAATCTAGGTTTGATTTCAAGTTACACATTCTTTTGTGCACATTATCATGTCCTTACACGTGGTGTGCCTCATCTCTAGAGGTGCCTTCCAAACTCAGCTCTCTGTGGATCAGTACTGTACTTTTCTATCCTCTATGCAAGCACTTGGTCCATCATCACAGTGGAATCTGATGACAAGCAGCTACATAAATGTTTTGCACAGACAGACTGCTAGGTTGCATGTACTGGTGACATTTTCCTTCTTCACCCTGCCACTCTGGGAAGCAGCATTGCATTTTACCCCTGGTATCATAACATGAGCCAGGCAAGATATGTAGAAGATGTATTATATTTTCCACAGGAGCTGACACTTCAGATTTCATTACTACATAAAACACCTGAATTTGCAACACTGACAGATGCTGCAGGCTGAGACTCTACATGATTTGGGTCAACTTCCTCTTGCAATTTTCTTCATACTTTAATTAGTCTTCCTTTTATAATAACACCTTCTGGAAATGCAGCATGATGATGGCAAGCCTGTTGTAAATTGTTTTTATAATTTTATTTAATACAGCTTATTGCCAGCCATTGTAAAAGCATCTCTGTTCTCTATGGAAATAAGAAACAATATACTACAGTGTATCTTTGTGTAACAATAAAAGAATATAATTATATCTTTACACTCATTAAATTACGTTGTTTGGAGAAACAGACTCAGAAGATACGCAGTCCAGCGCTGTTTGGGTCAGAATCGGTCAGAACTAACCTAACTTAAAGCAGGCAACTATATTATGAAATTCAAGCTTTGTGACAGATTTTTCAAAGCCAAAATTAGACCCACCCCCCCTTCCTGCTGCTGGTTAGTTTTCATCACCTTTAACTGTTCATTGGAGACAGATTTTGAAATGATACACAAATAACAGGAAGTCATTTCTCCCCGTGCTTTTGTTACAAGGCATCTTGTGGTGGGTTGACCGTGGCTGGACAACAGTTGCCCACCAAAACCACACTATCACTGCCCTCCTCAGCTGGGCAGGGGAGGGAAAAATTTAATGAAAGGTTCATGAGTTAAGGACAGGGAGAGATCAGTCACCAATTACTGTCATGAGTAGAACGACTTGATTTTAGGAGATTAGTTGAATTTATTACCACAGAATCAAAGTAAGATAATGAGAAGTAAAACAAATCTTAAAACCACCTTTCCCCACCCTGGGATTAAGTTTACTCCCAATTCTCCACCTCCTTCCCTGCAGGGGTACATAGAGATGGGAAATGGGGATTAGAGTCAGTTCATCACATTGTTTCTGCTGCTGCTTCCTTCTTAGGGAGAGGAGTTCTTCCCCTGCTACAGAGTGGGGTGCCTCCCATGGGAGAGAGTCCTCCATGAACTTCTCCAGCATGAGTCCTTCACACGGGCTGCAGTTCTTCACAAGCTGCTGCAGCGTGGGTTCCTTCTGTGGGGCGCAGGCTTTCAGGAATGGGCTCAGCGTGGACTCCCCATGGGGTCACAAGCCCTGCCAGCAAACCTGCTCCAGCTTGGGGTCCTCTCTTCAAGGCTCTGCAGGTTCTGGCAGGAGCCTGGTCTAGTGTGGGCTTCCCACAGGGTCACAAGCTGGGGGAGCTGATGCAGATGACACTGACAAAATGTTGACCAAACCTTGACCAAATCCCCAAAGATCTGAATTTATACCAGCGTAGGAACAGAATATCAAACAGAGCATTTATTAAAAAGAAATGTGTGCAGTAACCTACATATTTTACATCTGCCAAAACAAACTTTCTTGTGTTTAATTTCTAGAACCAGAAAGTGGGTGAAATTCCATGGGCTAGGAACGTGTGCAGCATGGAAATAAAAATTTTAATGCCCTAGCTCTCAGGTTTACCACAAAAGAATATGAACACCCTTCAAGGACTCAGTTGTTTCCTAGCTGCTAAAGGAAAGGCAGGGGAGGAGCAGAAAGTGAATCACCAGCTTTCCAACTGCAAAGCAGGTAAGTGACTGCATACAATCCCTTTACCTCACTGAGATGCGCAACCTGAACTACTGCATGTTACAGGGTTCTACAATTTCAAACACTCCAAACTCTTCCAGAATCTTGCATCTTATCCCATAGGATCATTTTTATACTTCATTTACCAACTTAGCTGGACCAGTACAAATGTGTATCCAGGCAGTCACCTGACAGCCAGTATAAAAATGGTTAAGGGAAAAAAAAACCACAATCATTCACTTCCACAATTATTTTTAAGACAACCTAGTTATATTGGCTCCAGGGCTGACTAGGTGTGGAATACTTCAAATCATAGAATCATTAAGGTTGGAAAATACCTCTAAGACCATTGAATCCAATCATTAATGCAGCACTGTCCTGTTCACCACTAAACTATATTCTCAAGTGCCACATACATACAGTTCCAGGGATGGTGACCCCACCACTTCCCTGGGCAGCCTGTTCCAATGCCTGACCACATTTTCAGTGAAGAAATTTTCCCTAATATCTAATATAAACTTCCCCTGGTACAATTTGAGCTCATTTCCTCTCATCCTTTGTGAATGTTACAAATTACAAAAGTCATGTTTCAAAACGTCCATTTATGGTTTGGATCTTTCTGAAGAGCCATTATCATCAATGCAAAGATTAACCCGAAGAGGCAATAAGCAGCCCCCATCAAAACTCCTCCTCCCTAGTTGAAAATCATCCCTGAAACACATATCTCAAAGCAATCTGAAGATAATTAAAATTATGATGTACAGAGACTGTTGTTTATTGTGCCGGCCAACACTAATTAATTTTTTCTTTGTGGTTCTAACTGTCTGTATCCATATGCCACTTATGGTCTTTATATTTTAGCATTATGTACTTCAGGTAAAGGTCCCTTCTGTGGGTGTAAAGTGCCTAGCACAATTCTCTCTCATATATAATTAGGGATCCCTAATGGTAATTGAAAACCATAATTGAAAAGGTAATTGAAAATATGAGGAAAAAGAAGCTTAATACATTTTCTATATTAATGAAGAGCACACCAATAGGTGAAACATCCCAACAAGACGAAGCAGTCCTCCTCCTAAAGAACAAAGGAAAATGTGACTACACGCACCAGTGTTCAGGTAAAAAATAAAAAAAGACATTTCTCTTCACTGAAATCGCACTGCTGAACCTTTGAAAGCTGTAATACCTCCAGATGCATCATCCTTCAGACAGGTTTGCATGACCTTTTTACGCAACTCAGTAAGACAAGGCAAAGTGGCACACAGTCACCCTGACAACAGCCGGCACCCTCACAGGAGGCACCTGCTGCCTTTTCTTGCCAAAATACACACACTCTGCCAACTTTGGTACTCTTCCCCAAATTACCTGCTGTACAAAACCACAAACCACAGATGAATGCTGCCAGTAAAAAGCATTTTTGGTTGCCTGAAGCTGGGACACAAGGGCAAAGGAGAAAAGAAATGAGAGGCTGCCTAAAACCCATGGTCCAACCAATCTACCAGGCAGGGCTTTGAACTGCTGAAGCAGAGCACTGACCACAATAACTACTGCCATGTGCTCAGGGAAAAAAGTACTAGAAATAAACACCAAATGATCCTGCCATTGCCATTTAGCAGCCAGTGTGGTTTTACTTCTGATTGGGGGGTCTGGAATTCCTGTACAATTTTGTATTGGTGCAAAGTCCTGCAGTTTGCTCAGCTGCTGTGATAGAAGCCGTAGTTGATTCACCTGCTAAGTCTTTCTTAACCTTTGCTTGGCATGTCTGTGAAAACCTGGTTGTCCAATAGAGTTAATCCAGAAAGTGGAAATATTATTCACTTGTTAAACACTGAAATTGGAGCCTTACTGGTACCACCAAATAGGACCCCTGTAAAACCAAAGTAGCTTGTAATTCTTCTGGTTTAGATAAACTCCATTAGAACAGGAGCTTCAGGTGAAGCAGCTGCAGGTAATGGAGATTCTTTCCTTCTTAATTTACAGCAGCTTACTGTGTGCTACACTGGGGCCTAACAGCATCATTGACTAGACTGCTTTCTGTACTGTGGATGATACCACTTATTGAATCTTTTTCCCAAAGAAATTAAAAGGTGCAAATCACCTTTTTTTTTCAATCTCTCTTCTCCAACAATCTTTCTTTAAAATGCATTACATACCCACTATCAGTCTCTGACATGAAAGTGTTTCTATTGTACCAAAATTCTTTTATGTAACTGCTTCTGTTACTGCTTCAGTGTCTAACCAAACCAACCACAAAAACCCCTCAAAGGGCAAAGTTAAATACTGCTGCTTGTGAAGCTGTATCACTATAATTTGCCTTGGAAGCAGAAAAGACAAAGGAGACTCTTCTGTTTCCTGAACTTGTGTGTCTTTGCTGGAATGATAATATCTCCTTGTACTGACAAATTACTGGTGTTGAAACTGCAATCTCCTCATACACTGGACAGCAGTGGCCAGCAAGACACTGAGGAGACCAAAGTTAACATGACACACTGTAGCTGCCACGTAACAAATGATTCATTCCCCTTGGAAACACCTCATTTAACCAAGGCTTACAAATATAATCTGTTACCTTTATTTGTAAAATGTGTATCATTCATGCAAAGTTTTCAAGGGATTCAAACCAAATTTTCAAATGAGAAGTATTCTACTTGCGCCTTGTCTTTGGAACTAATCTGCCTCCATTAAGCAAGTAAGTACAAGTCACCACCAAAAAAGTGGAGGAAGTTGTCAGCATATTGCCCAAGCCATCATCTGAAATCGTGGGCTGAGAGGGTGGCGTGCCACACATCTGGTGTAACCAGGCAAATCCAATACGCTTTCACTATCACAGAGAAGCTGATTACTTGGATTTTGACTCCCAATCATTTCATAAATTATGCCTGACGATGGGAATCCAGAAATCTGTTTAAACAACAGAATTCAGGAAAAAGTTGCACTAAATTCTCTTTCTCAGACACGCACACACACACTCACGGAGCAGATGGCGGAAAGACAGCGAGTTCCTTGCTAGTCACATCAGCTCAGGAGTCAGACATTACGAATGCTGTCTCATCCAGCTCTTGTTGAAATCAATTAAAGCCCTTCAGTGAAGACCACGGGAGATGGAAAATAACCCTCTTCACACTTCAGCCAGAATGTGTGAATGAGAAAAACACTGACAGCTTTCTTCCCCTCTGATTTTCATGGCTTAAAGATCCAGATTATAAAACGCAACTTGGCATGTAGGAATTTTTGATGTGCTTGCCTGGCATAAATAAAGCTCACGTCTGTGTGTGAATCAGGAAGACAGACATCACTTTGCACTTGGAGAAGGAGAGATACCAGCAGTCATACATGAACGAGCATTTAAATTTTATTGCATTTCAGAGTGCTGCAGATGCAATGAGTTCTACAACTAAGGAAGTAGATGCAGTGAAAAAGTGTTCCTTGTTGCTTAAAAAAACCACTATTTTACATTGGTGAAAAATAAAGAAAAAATAATCCAGACACATGAATTCATCTTTTATCAGTTGGATAATCTGAAAATCAACTGGCATTGTAAGTATCTAGAAAGACTGTGGCACTTACTAGAGCATGTACCATCTCTGAAATAAAACCCAACTTCACTAGAGTTGCTTTGAAGTGCTTTGTTGGCACCAGTTTACAATAAACATTCAATTATTCCTGCATTCGCAGCTCTAATGACATTCATCACTGCAAACTCCTTTGGCCTGAGGGCCCATTCACACTGGCCCGAACAATGTCTATAGATTTTGTTCTCATTTTGCCTTGCATCCTTGTGAACACCAATATTTAGGACTTTGTCTAAATACAGGGCTTGTATTTTGGTCATTAATATTCAAACAATTTAACCTTCTATACTGTTTCTAGATGTAGATCCAAGAAGACAAGGGATGGGGGCTTTACTGTGTCAAAGTGAGCTCTGCCAAGAACACCAGGCTGATGTTAATAAATATTAGCAAGCAGAATAAAAGAAAATATAATGATCCATTCAAATAAAGAATCTCAAAGTTATACTTACTGCTGGTAGAGGACATACGGCTGTACTCAGACCTGCAAGACAAAGATTCTAATTAGAATGTAATAAATTTAGAAGAGATAATGAAAAAAAATTACCAAAACTGACACACAGTGTTTATTGAAATAGTTTAATGTCAATTTAGTACTATTTTTGTGCTAAGGGAATAACTGGAACAAGTCTTGAATGCTGCTTTGGAAAAACTAGCATCTCGTGAATTTTGAAAATATATAAGTAGAATGAGTAAAGTAACTATGTTTTTTTCTAGGGGTTATTTCTACTACCTAATTCTAGTTGTGAAAATAAAAGCTCAGAAGGCTCTCCATAAGGAAGAAATAGTCTGCTTCAGGCACAGGTTAGGAGTAGAAATCTACTAGACTTTGACTCAATGCCTCTCCTTCCTCACTTTATGTCCTCTAAATGCTGCTTTCCAGATTATGTTTCTGGAATTCTTTTTAAGAGAACTCTATTTGATGAGCACAATTTTTATAGTTCTACAGTCACAACCGTCAGAGAAGGAAAAAAAAAAAAAAAAGAATGCCCAAATGTAAACATTTAGATGACAAAGCTTTTTGCTTTCAGACTGTTTTCCTCTTGAAGACATCTCAATAAGACTATACAACCATTGGTTTCAGTTCAGGTCATACTGGGTTATCTGTGAGAAAGTCAAAGCACTTAAGTATTTTGAGCAACAGTGCAATTAATTCTTTGGCTGCATATAATCCCAAACTCCTGAAAACCCCATTCCAAGCTGATTAAAGCATAGTCCATTTATGTCCTGAAGATTCAGAAATAATAAAGTAAACAAACATACCATTTCCACTGCTGAGGCCCTACCTGTGACCTTTGAGTGTTTGGGTTTGGAGTTCACAGCTACACAGCCTCTACCCTTACACTTGCTGGGTCCCCGAAACAGCCCCCATTGACCAAGAGCACCCTGCCACCATAAACACATGGCACGTGTGCCCTGCAGCGCCCTGAACCGGCAAAGCGCTCGGGGAGTCCGGACGCAGCTCTCGGATTCAAACCTAAATGCTTGTTTTATATAACAGTTGCAGCAAGTTTGCAACATTCTTTCAAATTAAAGAAACCACATGAGCCTTGACTCCCAAGAGATGTGTGTGGAAGTAGATACCATCTAAGCGTCTGAGTATGAGGGTACCCTGAGAATATTCTCAGGGTACCCTCGTAGTCGGGGCTCTCAGGCAACCAAGGGAATAAAGGACATCGGTCCCACGTATCCATAGTACTTGCTTTTGATTTTAATATGGACATATCTCTGCAGAAGGAAAAAGCAATTACAGTCATCCCCATATTTCACAGCTTTGCACTCAGTACTCTGCAGACCAGATGCCAAAACTATGGTTAGGTGAGAAGATGGTAGGGAACTACCCCCAACTCTTGCCAGTCCCGCTGGACTAGTGAAAGATGACACAACCTGAATTTTTCACAAACCTCATGAAAAAAGATTCATCAATACCATCAAGTGCCATGAAGTTTTCATAGTGCTTGGAAAAGATCTGGGCAATGCTGGGGAAAGAGTTGCTGGTGGGTGCTTGCAGGTCTCCCTCACTCACTCTTCTTTGCTAACCCTGTGCCCCCAGCCACTTTGATAAGGCCAAGGAGCAAAGAAATATCTGTCCCACTGGCAGAGACCACCGGTTTAGGTCAATAGCAGCCACTCTCAGCACCCCATACAGAGCTGCTCCACAGCACCTCCTCCATGAGTGCTACCCCCCAACCAATCACCCCCAGGACACTCATGTAGCTGGGAAGAACAGAGGTAGGAATGACACTGTTGTCCTGAATGTGGGCTCACGCGTGCAGCACCAATTTACCCACCAAGAGGTGGTATTCCCATTTCTTTTGTCTAGTTTGTGCAAAGCAGGGAGGAGGTGTGGCCCACAACAGGCTGGCTCCCCAATCATCAAAGCCCCACAACACTCATATATTTTAGGAAGCAAAGAAATCAGGGTTCATTGGCTACTAGTCACACAATTCTGTTACTGATCAGAATTCCACCTTTGGCTGGCTGCATGATTCTCTCACTTCCCATGCCAATGATCAGCCTGTCTCTTGAGCCAGTGGGTTTCTTGGGTCAGTGGGCTGGGAGTCGATGGTCACCATCTCCTCTGATGAAATTGCTTTCGACCCAGTTAAAGCTGGCTTCAGTGCAGTTGGTGAAATTAGTTGCCTTTGCTAGTTTCTTCCTTATCTTGTGGGTCCTGCCAAATGTCCTTGTGGCATGTGAATTCTATGTTCTTCGTGCCCACTATCAGCAACACATCCCCCTCCCCAAGAGAGGGGATGCTGCTAACCTCCCCCTAGATCTGAGACCACTGAAGCACATCAAGCCCTAAAATTTACCAAGGCAATTCTACTGACTGATAAATTCTAGTTTATCTTTCTAACACCTGGACATCAACATGAGCAGAGAAGGAGACCACCTTGTTCCTACTGCTGGCCAGTGTACACACCACTGGTCTGGCTCTGGGCAGGGATCAAGGGGAAGAGGAGCCAGGGGATGGCTAAGGTGCTATGCAGGCCTTAAAACCACATCGTATTTTCAGCAGCAAGTCACATCAGTGTCACTTGGCACCATGTATATTTGAAAGGGTGTGAAAACTGTGTAACATGTCACTCTTCACAAGCCTAGAGGCAAGCAATATTCATCCAGCTGCCTCCAAGCATCCCAAGCAAGGATTCATTTAGTCTGCACTTCTGTTTGAAAACAGCCTGGGGCTGTCCTTCAATGTATCTGTGTTCAGCAGTTGGCAGCTAATTCAAAATGAATCTGCACTGCTTGTATTTTGCATGGAAGCCAGACAACACTTTGTCTTTTGCTTACTGGAAGTTGGAACAGCATTCTATTACTTCACTCTGTTATTTTATTATCCCAAAGTGCTGCAGGCACATTATAGGACACGGAGAATTAGGAGTCCTGAACTGAGGGAGTAGCAGTCTATGTACATGCAGAACTTGAAAAATGAAACAAGAGGAAAAATAAAAATTTGGGGGGTGAAAAAGGAGGAGACAGTAGTGTGCTTGGAGCCTAATTGCACAGACACATTTTAATAGGCTTTACAATTGTATTGCAGGAGTTCTTTTGTACTTCTAGTATGGTTCAAGCTAATATTTAATTAATGTTTGTTGCATAACTGACATCCACAAATTAAAAAAAAGGGTAATTAAGCTCAAAGGCTTATGTCAAACTCAGATACCGAAATGAGGGCTGGACCCTCCCTAAGCTCCCACTATTGTCAATAAGAAGAGAGGTCTGAAATATCTCTTCCAAGCTGTTGTCTAGACAAGAAGCCTACAGAAACCATATTTCTAATGTAGAACCCTAGACCATGTGTCTAAAACCAAATGGGATGAATATGAGTCTCTCTGTGTGCTCTCAGGGACAACCTGAATCATCTTTTGTTCTCCCTTCAGATCCTTTCTTTGTCTTGTATCTAATCCTTGAGAACAACAACAACAACAAAAACAAAACAGTGCCAGCAAAATCATTATTGTTCTCAAAATATTAGAATAAACCATTCAGATTCATGGCATGCATTAGTAAGTGGCTTATAAATTAGATTTTTTTCCTTTACAGTCAGCTATTTAGGACACTAAATTCTGAGGTTAGTATAAGTTTTTTAAGCTTTTTAGACTGGCACACACAACATTCCCTTTGACAAAATCATGCATTAGAAAAATCAAGAACTGAAATAAACATCTCCTGGGGCATACAGGCTCTGTAGACATCAAGTAACTGTATTCCTTTCTGCTCTTTTCATTCCTGTTTTAAACACCCCAAGTATTGGCTTCTATAATTTCCCCTTGGAAGAGGATTTTCCCAACAGGATAACTCAAAGGTAAAGCACTCATGTGCTTTAATGGTGACACCTGGGACCACACTGGGGCTCAGAGGTTCCAGGCCTATTACATGGTCTTGCAGCAAGCTATTTCCTCTGACAGATGTTAGATTATAGATAAAAGGAAAAAAATCCACGACAGAAAGTGAACAAATAGAGGTTGTTTCCTTTATAGGCACATAATGAGAAGGAAAATTATCAAACAGGATATTGAAACAGTGTGAGGTACTGAAAATGAAGGCTTAAAGCTCAGTCAAAAGACATACCAGACTGCAAAGATTGTGTGCTCAATGGCCAGCCCATCAGCAAAGAGGAGTTGTGAAGATGTCAAGAGACACTAAAATATGAATGTAGAAGCCTGTGATAAAGGTGGGACCTCAGTTCCCATTACCATCATTGAAGGATCAGACTTGTGCATTGTTAGACATGGTAAGAGCATCAGGAGCACAAAAGATACTGAAAAATCCTCTGAGATCTGTATGCACCTCTCACTGCTGATTAGTGATACAGAGCCTCAAAATATCCAAGAGAGTGAAGCATTCCACTGAATGCCGGCAAGAAGCTGCTAGTGCAACTTGCAGTTGCTGAATGTGGTACATAAAAACGCTGAGCCTGTTTCTTTGGGTAAGAACACGGCTATTTTACAGCTCTGGCTCACACAAGCCATGCAGCTACTCCAGCATCACACGGTGCTCGTGTTCCTTGGGCACACTGATCGGCTGTGGCACAGCACCATGTTAACACAGCTACAGCACTGACAGCTGCAGCCATAAACAAACGGTCCCAAGGGAACTGCCTGGGACCCAGGCCAAGTGCTCTGAAGCAGTCTGCACCTGTACCAGCAAAACATCCTGGGAAGTGATCCCTGAGCCATGGCAACGTGGCAAAAGAAGTTTCTGGCCCATGGTTAAACATACCCAGGAAAGACATGGGAGAGAGCTAGATGGCCCCATTCAAGCTGGTGCCATCCAACCATTTTAAGGATTCAACAATACAGACAGCTCTGTCCTGTGCTCAGGGACTCTTCTGTATGCTGTTTAATGCACTGCTGTGGCTAGAACCAAGGTCTCTGAGCTGTGCAACATCTCCAAAGACAGCCTGCTGTGTAAAACAGAGACATCTCAAGTAATTCTAACATAATACTATACCCCAATATGCCCGTGATCTCCATTGCAAGGGCTCCTTAATCCCACTCCCCAAAATGAAATAGTGGAAAGTTTACAATCTCTTCTGCTCTCTACATCCTTTACTTGCCTAGGACTGATGGAACGGAACCTGCTGGACTCACATTTCCAACAACTTCTCTACCTAGAGTTGTGGCACATCTCACTGTTTCATATTAAGTACTGTATTTAATAGCTTTTTTTTCCTTCCCTCCCTCAGAAAATGCTCCACAGGGCACACGGGAGTATTTTATAGCAGTTAAAGCCCCAGGCATGAATTAGAAGATTTGACTTTATAGCTCTGTCTTGGGCTTCTTCTCATCAAATTCTTGCAGGTCAGATTGCAATCTGCTTCACTAATACAGCCCAGCACAAATCTGTTACCCTCATGGTACTTCTACTTGTGCAGTCAAGATGACTGAAATGGAATTACTCACAGCAACTTGCCTCTGAACTCCTTGCGCTGGATTTCTAGGAAAGTGCCAAAGACAGATGATGGATTCCCATTAGGCAGTTCTAACCACTACACTCCGGAGCTTATTACCGACAGCAATGTTTGAGACAATATTGTTGTATAAGGTTTGAAAAGTTGTCATCTTCCAGAAAGCACCTGATGAGGCAGGACCACCTTGTGCTTTAGTGTGCATACCTGGCTGCACACCCTGCTCACCACTCCCTCACAGAGCACTCCCAAAGGGACACATCAGGTGGCATGTATCCACTCATCCCAGGCCTCATCAGGGGCTGACTTATCCTCCTGAGGTCCTGGATCTCTTAATTAACGACAGAAGGAGTCTGATTTATACCAAACATCAAACCTTCACACAGTTACATTTAGCTAAGGTGAACCTTGCTGCTTGCTGGGGCCTAAAAATTATATCAGCACAGAGTTCATGGCCTCCAGAATGTGATTTAAAGTCTGTTTCAACCTTGCTTTCCATGCCTTGCTCCAGCACCTGGCACTCACAGGTCTGCCTGTCCTGATGTTCAACCAAATAATTTTGCTTCTCTGAGTAAATCTGGTTGGTGCCTCAACCCCAGTTTGTGACAAACAGCTCAGCTTTCCATTATTCGAATGTCAAATCAGAGACAACTTGAGTATCATGACATATCTGGACTGATGGATCTATATATGAAGTGAAACTGTCAGCAAAAAAATGCCACAGCAAAACAACCCCCAAAACCCCAAACCAAAACAAAAGAAGCCCCAAGGTAAAAATAGGCCTTAAAATAGCTTTCAACATCACTGGTTTGTGTTCCTGAGAGTTTCTCATAGACATGAAAACATATGAGAGTTTCTCATAGGATGAAATACATGAGACTGACATGTCAGTTTGAAGGACTGCCATACAAAGTTGTAAGTGTTGAATCCCTTAGAGCCAAAAACGTAAGACATGAAAGCAACCTCTCACTCCAACAAACCATTCAACTATTTATTTGATAATTTAAGTGACCCATTCTGACTGAGGACACACGTGGATTACAGTGTGCTTGATATTTTACCTGTAAGTGGGGTACAACTTTATATATATATATATTTATATAGGCTGCCTTATCTTCCTTTAGCAAGTGTATTTTCTGCTTTAGAACCTCACACCTTTTACTGAACTGTAACAATTAAAGGAAGGCTTTTTTGATCTGTTTAAGAGATAAGTTAACAGGCTCAAATAATCTGCGATTTGGCCAGGATCACACATGCAGCTAGGGAGAGCCATAAGGAAAACCAATAACCAAGTATAGCACACTTCAAAAAATGAACATAATCTCTGCAAAATTAATTTGAGGAATGAGAGATAGAAGAAAATGTAAAGGAGGCCACAAGTACCATGAAAATTAACTGTAACCAAGCAGCAATGGATTTTATTAAACCATAACTGGTTTAATAAAAACTGGAACTATACGTAACTGGAGCTATGACATAACTGGAACTATAGCTGCTGCATGGTACAGTGTCATAAACTTCAAATGTCTCTTGTTTCTCTGTTTTGCAATGGATTTCTCTATATCTTGTTAAACTGTTTTGTTGCAGTTGCCTACTACCAAAAAATACTATAACCTTCCTTCCTAAAATTCATCAAATACCCAACAATTAACTACTGTTTAGTTCAGTGTGTATCATCAACTTTTACATTTTAAACTTATAATACAAAAAACCTCCCCACCTGGTACATCAGCAATGTTTCCCTACTTTTGTTAAAAAAGATTAATAATTTATTTGAAATACAAGAGGAGAAGTTGCAAATTCAAATAAATTAAAAGTTATAACTACTCAAAACTTTAAATGACTTTAAAGCGAGGAAAAAACCTACATGTTTAGGCAAACTTTGAGCCAAACAGTAAGCTAATTATTAAAGTGTCAATCTTTTAAGACATGGGCTCTCACAGCCCATGAACAAGTGAACAAGTAAACTTCTGCTGAGAACTGTCATGGATTGTGAAATATTTTGAACGTTGATATTTAGAGCTGAGAAACTACCTGTTCTTCCACATTCACATGGGATATTGGTCCTGAATGCAGTGAATTAAGCTGATGCTTTGTCATTGATACCAGTAGTAGCCAATCTGTCTGGCTGCCTCAAAGTCAGGCATGCCTAACAACTTCCAAAATTGTCTTAGTTTGTCATCTTTGTTCTGCTGTCCAAAAACAGTGAAATAACAGCATTTGCATGGCTTGTAAAATGAAGAAAATGTTAAAATTAGTATTGCTACAGTTCACTTAAAGTAATTGCTATTTTTCTCACTGTTTGTTTTTCTTTGCCATATAACTACAGTTCTGTAAATGTACACATTTCTCCTCCCTTCAATCTTTTTTCCACTTGTTTTTCCTCTCTGTTTTCTTTCTAATAAAAGACCAAAGAAAGACTATTTTGTTCTTCCTAAAATTTCAGGTTTTATTGTTCAAATTCACTACTAAAACTATTACTAGATAAAGCTCTGTCCCCCATACTTCTGGACTAAAAGTTTTCAGTAGCAGATGAAATAAGGTTTTTATACTAAAAACTCCCAAAATATGTTTCCTGAGAAGATACAACTTGTATGGGCAAAGTCTCTCAAATCAAGGATGGTCAAACTATTTCAAATCTCATTAATAAACAGCCAATATAAACTAATTGGCTTATACGTTCTACACCCTTTATTTAGGTACTTGACAACACCAGCTCAATCCATTCTTATTGGATTCAAGAACTCCAAATATGCTATTTTTATTCGGCAGACTTTTTGACAACCCTATTTACCAAGGCAAATGCAGAAAGAAGAACATATTTTCCAAAGGATTAGGAAAATGAAGGGTTTGAGTTGTAATTGATCTTGCTTTTAGCAGAGAGTTTTGCCTGCTTTTGTAGCTGGCAGCCACAACAAAACCTTAAGCAACATATGCCCTGTGGACTACTTGATGTGTTCAATTTGTTAGCAGCTCTAAGCAGCTTCAGCAGCCCAGGCTCCGTGTAAGAGCTCACACATCATTACGTACAAACACTGAGATAACAAGAGCCTGGATTTACTACGGTCACTATCCACCATTGTTCCCTGAGTGACAGAAAGGGACCACTCCATGCAAAACTGTTACTGAATCACTCTGACAGTTGTTCTTCCTTATTCTTTCAGAGGATGATTGCTGCAGCTCAGAATAGTTAATTAATTTTTTTTTTTTTAAATTTACCATTGAGTAATTGGAGAAAAAGGAGTACAGTTCAATTTAGCAATATCTGTTATGGGACTGAGACAAAGCAAATAGCAGATCTTCTGGTAACAGGGAAAAGCAAGTGCTGTGAACAGTTGGTTTGGTGAGAAAGCTGAAATATAAACATTGTGAAAGAGACATATGCAACATGTTTATCAGAATTAAATAGCTGCTAAACAAAACTAAAAATAATAATTGAAATGCAGAGACCCATTGCTTTTTAAAATAAATGTCAGTGCAAAGCACTGCAGTTATTAGTTGCCATCTGTCATTGTTCAAATTCCTCAGACAGACTCTTCCACCAACCTATACTTTCCAGTGTCACGCATGGGACAGAGATGCTTCATAAAACTATCACCTTTAGCACCTCGTCAACACCAGACACAAGCAGCTGTCATGCTGGTCCCTGAGGTCTAAAGGCTAATGTCACCAGCTGGGACAAATCCTTCCAAGTGCCTGGCCCAAGGAAACCCAGATTTTTCCATTCCAGATAGACACAGTAAATTAAGAGTGACTTGACCAATCAAGGGGCTTTTGAGCTTTGAACCATTCACGAGTTCACTGATCACTTTGTCTTCCTTTTACCCAAGTCCCTAATGGGGACTAACCTGTATCTGGAAAAGAGGACTGGATTTTTTCCTTTGAACTTATGTCACATAAAATATTTTAAAGCTTTCACTGTTACATGTGCCCACAATACAAGGTGATGGGAGAAGTCCTTAACTTCTCAGACTAAAGAATAGACTAAAAAATTATTTGATTTACTAGCTGGATGTATGCAAAAGATTACCATATGCCATTTTCACCTTTTAGATTTTTATTTGTAATATTGTTTCAGTTTTGGTGTTGTGCACCTGACACCACTGTGCAAAGAATTAGCTTTACAGTTTTTCAAGAGTCAGACTAGAGGCCAAAGGAGATGCACCAGGCAAGGAGCTTGGAGAGATGCAGCTGGAGGAGCAAGGAGTGAGGAGAAGGAAGACTCAGGAAAGAACAGCCTTAGCAGGAGTATGCAACCTCCTTTTGCCCTTCTGGAGCCAGAGAGGAGCAAAGGCTCCCTGCCATTTCTGACAAGACACCAGGGCAGCAGCATGTAGGACAGGCTTGAAAGCACTTCCTTTTCTCTCCTACACAGATGGGCTGAAGGTGTGAGCTGAATGGGAGATCCCATGGATCATCCTTGCAACTCCATGAACTTAGAAGTCCTCCAGCTAAGAAACACAGCATATCTCAGGCAGCAGGGTCATGAAGTCAGGGGGGAAAAAAGTCTCCTTGACTGAGATGACGCTATCAATAAAGCTTACAGCAGTTCACAGGCTAGCACGGTGAGTATCACAACGAGAATCATGACAACAGCAGCCCACTTTCGGGGTGCTTACAAATATAACTTGCTTTAGGAGATGGCTCTCAATGGTCCTTCTGCCTGATGCTGTCTGGGTGTCACTGCCAAAAGGAGAGGATAGGTCCTGGACAAGCTTCCAGACTGTGTTGAGCCGCGCTGCCCCTGGGATACAGGGTTGGTGCGGCACCGAGCCCTGACCAGCGCATCTACAGCCCGCGGAGCCGAGCGCGGGTCCACCGCCGGGCCATCACAGCGTGCTTCGGAGCTCCAACTTAAAGCCCACAGCCGCGACCTCTCGGGGTTTTTCTCCCCGTGTGTAGCACGAGGACGGTGGGGACCGCTTCACCGAAGGGCGACGCGAACTCCCCGGGGCAGTCGCAGCAGGGTGATGCCTCCCGCCTCCGCGGGGGTCACGCCAGACCGAGTCTCGGGATGGCAGCAGGACAGAAAAGGCAAGGCGAGGCGACTCGGCACCGAGCGGGATGCTGCTGGGCCCCGGCCCCCGCTGCCGGAGGGAAGCTCTGCCCGGGGCACGAAGCCGCCGCCCCAGC
>WAAG01048230.1:0-18577 GCA_013390105.1 Tichodroma muraria | reverse complement strand
GCAAATTGCTCTTTTTTACTTGAATTCTAGTATATTAATGTTTTTATGGAAAACTTCTAGCACTCAGTAACAACTGCTATAAAAACTTGACTATTTGGAGTCTTTTTCAGCATCATTCTGAAGCCCAGAACTCTATGGGAGTGCAAGGGGAAGGGGAGTTTTACCCCATCACTGTTCAGGCTTCTGGTTGGAGGCTTGACCAGTGTGGGTGATGAAAACCCTTTCCAGGGGAAGTAAAGTCGAGGTGACTCTGTATTATGGACATTAGGAATTATCTTGCCCTCACTTTGCAACGGTCCCATTCAGACAGATCTTTCCAGTGGATGTAATGAGAGGTTTGCTGTGTGTAGGTACCAGGATCAACACCCAGGATTGGACTTTAGGGTAGTGGCTCTGAGCCAGGCAATGCTGAATCAGTCTCCAAGCACAGACCAGTCCTGACATCTTAGATAAAACATGAGGGGTGAGCATCTACTGCAAACTTTGACCCCGCCCTTACTGGTGTGGGGGAACACAGAAAGGCTTAGCACCAGTTTGGGCAGCCCTGAAGGTGGAAGGCTTGGTGTATGAGGGCTACGTGCCATGGTTGTGTGAAGGCTGGTGGAGATCATGCACTTGAATTCCCCTTTTTCTGGCCACCGGCTGGTAGTGTTACACTACACCTCTTCTTTGGTGCTCTGCAAGAAGGGAGAGCACCAGCACAATGCAAACAAAGCCATCTCTACCCTCTCTAGGACTAGAGAGGTGCTTTCAAGGTATCAGTGGATGGGTAGAGGCCTAAAAATTTGCACATTTCCAGGTACTCTTAGCCCCCTTGGCCAGAGACTACTCTGATCTATGCTGGCTGACAGATTATGGAGTAGTCTTCTGTGGACTTGCTGAGGCAGGGATGCAATGCTTGAGCTAGGGTATGAGTTTGAGTTGATGTTTGAGTGTTTGCCCTGTTTCTCTGTCGATGGAAGTGTTAAGAGTGTACTGGCACACATCCACTAAAGCACAGGGGAAATGCTTCAGCTGACACATTTAAAGGAGTGCTAGCCAGAGTCGTGGGGTGCCACATGTGTGAAAAGTATACCAGGAAAGTAGACAATGGACTTGCTGTCACTTTTATGAGGTCAGTGAGACAGTTCTGGCTTCTGGTGAGTGTCCTGAACCCTTCACATATACTCAGTGAATAATTACTATATTCAGAAAAACACTCATTTATTGGTAGCCATGACAAATCCTATTAAATGAAGTTTTTTTCATGAAGTAGTGTGCTTTACAAGGCAGACAAAACATTTATTTTCAAGGACCAATCCTGTACCCATTGATGTTATAAGAAGAAAGATTAAGCCCCTATGGTAGCAGCAGTAAATATTACAGCAGCTTTTACAAGTAGACTCTTCTGAAATTGAAAAAGATCTTCAGGTTTTTTTTTTCCTTCGCAGCTGGTCATGACAGTAAAAAGTTTTACTCTGGAAAGCAGCTACATTTAAAACACTATTGGATCTCCAAGGGAGATTTTATTTCTTAATTGTTCTACCACGTTTAAAAATGTAACTTTTAAATTACCTGTGATGCAATTTTTTTAATCATAAGATTGGCAGTCAGATGATTCTACTAGGTTTAAATGTTTTTACTAAAACTTTTCATCCAGTGGCTGTGAATTTTAGCCACTGACATATCAAACCAAGATCAAGAATGCCTGTTTTATGCATAATCTAAACAAAGGTAAACACAGTGAAGTAGATCACTGGAATGAAACGTAAGCAACTTTTGCTAGAAGATATTTGATTCTTTGCACTTTTGAGATCCGTAAGCAGGAGTAGATTTACTGGTGTCGAGGGAGATGTCAGTCCCCCTTGTTCTGGCTGGTGTAGGAGCTCCTGTGTCCAGTGGCTTTGTGCAACCTTCCTTCCCCCTCCCTCGTTAGACTGAGGCTGTGGCTGCTAATCCCCTCTCTCATGTTGAGAGCAGCCTTGAGTATGTGATCTCTCTGCCTGTGCTGAGAATACTAGAAGGCAATGACGAAATGTTCATGACAGGGTTGGATGGGGCTTTGAGCAACCTGGTGCAGTGGAAGTTGTCCCTGCCCACGGCAGAGGGGTTGGAACTCAGTGATCCTTAAGGTTCTTTCCAACCTAAAGTTTCTACCAGAACCTAGCAAGGAATGAAAGCAGAGTCTTGTACAGGGATCATTGGAAGAAAATTATTGGGACTTAAATAGAAACACTCTGCCCCAAAATATGGGCCAGGCAGTTTTTCAATGTCTTATCAGAGCTAGAAAATCATTGAAAGAATGTAAAATTTCCCAGTTTCCTGGTTCATCCGTTTCTGCCAGGGTGGTCTTTTCTGAGAGTTTAAGGATCATATTAAAGGTCTCAACTAAACCTGCAAGCTGCATCATCCAGTGACCCACAGAGCCAGGAGGTCTCATTCTTGTGCAGGAGAGCCACTCAGCAGCAAACACTTAGCTAAAGGGAGGATGCACATCCGCCCTTCTCTCCTGCCCCTGACTGTGCATGTGCACCTCCTCATCTCCACACTGCCTGGAGAATTTGAAAGAGCTGATCTGACTGAAAAACAGCCGAGCAAAATAAAGAAATGGTTTATCCTCAGACACATCACTTTCCTGGACAGACTCAACTTCTCCTTGCACCAAGTCCAGCACCAAGACAAGAGAGAGGGACAGAACAGCACAGCTGGCAGTGGATGGCTCCTCCAACGCAGAGGACAGGATCCCAGCAGCCCAGATTCAATTTTAATTCAGCTGCTGTTCTCAAACTGCACTGGAAGATTTGCAGAATTGCAACTGGGCCAAATAAAAGTATTAAGGGCATAAACTTGGCCCAAAAACCCATTAGCCAGAAAGGATTACTAGGGAAAAAAGTTGGATGCTATTTCTGTGGTGTGCAAGTTTTAACTGAAAATTACATAAGTTTTTTTGGCTTGTGTAAATCAACTTTAAAAAATATCTTTGATGTTTAAGAAGCTCAGACATGTAATAACTGGCTCTGGCATTTTGCAAGAAGTCCATAAAAAAGCTTAAGACCATTAGTATTGGTTGTAAACTCATTCTGTAGCCTGAGAGTCATCTGCTTATCTCCAGAGTTTATTGCCTTCCATCTACCTTAGTGTTTTGGATGGCTGCCCATCACTGAAGCACATGAGTGCCTTTCTTTCAAACTGCAGTGCCTCCTGGACTCCCTGGCTGCTCTGCAACCTTCTTTTATTAGAGACCATTGGAATAGTTGTACTAGGTCATACCCAAGGTCCATCTAGCCCAGCATCTATTTCATCTGGTAGCCAGAAGCAGAGGTTTAAGAAAAGCATAAGGACAGGACAAACTTCTAATGATATTTCTGTGATCTGTCTCCAGATCCAACTTTGATATTTTACAAGGGCAAGGATCATAAGAGTGTACAAAATGGAACAGAATTTATCCCACTTCTTATTGTCCAGGAGTTCAAATGAGAAAATGTGGCTGATTTCATGATTACTACACATTCTAGCAGCTTTCTGGGGGCATCACATAGTGGTGAGGAAAAACTTAATGAAACAAGAAAGCTGTCTTGGTAGCAGACACACTGTGATTTCACTCCCCATGGAATTCTGCACTGTGTAGGTGATGGAGCATCTAATGGCTGCTGTCTTCAGCTCTGACATGCCTCAGTCAGGGGTTTTGATGTAGCAAAACTTGCTGGTGAATCTGCCAAAACCTCCACAGTAGTGACTGGCAGTGCTGCTGCCTGGAGCTGTCCTCCAGTGATTTATAGGTATCATCCTGTGAACAGATCACCGTAGAAAACACATCAGAGGCAACATCCAACTATCAAAGCTGCCAATTGCACCTCTCAGCTCCAAGCTGTTTGATGCAAGAATCAAAGTGAAAGGAAACCCATCTGTATTTAAATGTTCTGTCTTTCAGTAAGATGAAGGTCCTCTTCATGACAGCAAGATTGAAATGTGTCCTCTCTCCATCATGCTACGGGATTTAGCCTGGCTCTGCACAGCCCTGCTAGTCCCACTGGCCCTCTGCCTGGTTTCCCTTGGGCCACAGCTGCAATAACAGTTTCAATCTGGCTTCTCTGTTGCGGCAGAGGGGAGGGCTAAACGCTCATTTTCCTGCTCACCAGTTATTTTACTGACTCCTGTAAAGTTTCACGTGGCAGGGCTGCCAGGTGTGCAGGGGCTGTGTGACCCAGGATGGGAGGGGTGTGCTGACACAGAATCCCCAAAACCCGCAGGAAGCCTCCATAACCTGTAGGAAGCCTCCATAGCCCAGGAGAATGTAAACTGCATTCAAGCTTTTAAAACACACCAACTCTCAAAGATGAAAGGGAAAGGTCTGACTGTAATTGTGCTTGCTGCTATACCTACTGTAACAGATCTCCTGTGAAAACAGACACTGCCAGAGTACAACAGGTAAAATCTTTACAGGTGAACTTAGAAATAACGATGCAAATAAAACCATTTACTTAACTAGTCAGGGTCAGGTTTTGCAATGCAGATGGACGTGAAATAGAAAGGTTTCTTTCGAAATTTACTCCTTTTCTCTGCTGACTGCTGGATTTTTCCCCAGACTTGGGCCCATGAAACTCAGTGGCAAATAGATTCCTACAGAGAGCCCAGATGGGCAGTAAAAGGTTGACTTGGGAAAAGGTTTTCAAAAGCTATTCTCAAGGCACCTAAGATGTAGCAGCTAAGAGAAGGACAGTAACATGTGCAAGACGCTCTTAATCCAAATCCCAGTAATGGAGTTACATGATAGGCTGCTGCCTCTTGCCTCTTAATTTATGAAGGATTAAGTGGTATTAGAGCCAGTCTGCTATGCATCATAAAGAACTCATCACAGCATGTCAGCACGTAAAAAAATGCCACTCCATGGAGAATAGGGAGTAAATTCATCATCTCTCTTTAACTTGATATTCAACGAAGCTGATCAGCATGTCCCTGTCTAAGGAATGTTGTTTATACGCAAAGAAATGGGCTGTGACTTACATGAAATGGTCTAGATATGGATTCTGGGCAAAACAGGGTTTCATGAAACCAATGGAATGGTTATGTTCATTGTCTGAAAATGCAACATTGATCTTAACTCTAAGGCAACACTATTCATTACTTTTATCTGTTCAGAAAATGGTAGCGCTATCTACTATCAACAGCATTCTGCTGATCTCATAAATAGTTCTTTTCCAGATATTTTCCATGATAATGTTATGGATATGAAGACCATAAAAAAGTCTAAGAACTTATAAATATTTTATTCCAAGTCTGCCAAAGGAAAAAGTCAAATAGATAATTTTAAGCACTTGTCTTTGCTTAAAGGATGTGAAAAATCAGTTTTACAAGTTATTTTAGCTTGTCCAGAAGTTGCTCCCATAAATAATCTTCAGCAATTCTGTTCATGGAGTAATGATAAAGATGCCAAGTTTACTCATCTGGGATTTGTCAAATAAAATCTCATCCTACATTTAGACAATCACTTTCAGTCTCATGCATTTAAAGTTAGGTGTCTACATCTGTGTTTAGGTTCCAACATAAAACTGGTTGGATGTTCGGTGCTTAATGTCCATAGACAATGCAGATGCTCAGTAGTCTTCAAAATCTGCAACTCTTTTATTGCTCTGTATATGAGCCATTAGTTCAAATGTCGGTTGTGGAGGATAAGGAAGCTCTTGAGCATGTGAGAAAGGGATGGAGTGGTTGATAGAAAAGCAGATAATGCTCTTACACCATCCAAAGTTTTACCATTTCTCTATCTTCCTCCAGTTTTCATAAAGATTTCCATCTTCTGTCCTTTATTCTGCCTTGTGGCCCTAAGGAGATTACTCTTTTACAAATATCCTTTTTTTTTTTAAAACTGGCACACCTTGACCTCCTTTATCTCATCTTCAGTATTTCTACCCTATTTATTCACCTCCCTCAAAACTCCACTGCTTTTCTTGTTGCTCTCAGGAAGGCATAGCAGAAACACTTCTTACTATGAGTTCCAGCATCTGCATAGTGTCCTCACAAAGTCAGCTGAAGTTTGGAGAATATTTGAAATTTGGAGAAATTTAGCATAAGGCAGTACTGGAGCAGAGGACAATCAGTGCTTCTATAAACTGGGTTATAAGCAAGAAGCAAAAGGCTATGTCATCTCCTTATTCCCCCTCTACACAGGTCTGTGCTGAACACATGAGAGAGACGGGTGGGTTTTGTCCAAAGAACCAAACAGTGTTAACTTCTAGGTAAAAATGAGAGGCATGAATTGCCAGCCCAGAGGACAAGCACAAGATAGAAGTGTGATCTACATTTGGAGAATACTTAAAGGAAAGAACTTGTCTGAAAGATTTGAAAGAGAACAAGAGAAGTACTCTGTGAAAGCAGGGACCGATTCTCTGAGTGAAGATGTGTGTGCCTCTCCATTTTGTATTCAAGGTAAGTAGTGACCTTACTGAACAGGTATTGGACAGAATGAATTTTGCTTAATAACAGACATCTTCGAGGTACTCTTAAATGAAGGGGTTAAGCAGACCTGGACATCTGCCTGCCTTAGTTAATGGAGAAAGACAGGCACCTTCAGGGTGATTTGCAATGCATGGTGTCTCTCGTAATAATTTAAAAAGAGTCCTACATGTGGGTGGTAGGGAAACTGTGTCCAGGCTTATGATAATATTCTCTACAGATACTTCACAATTCTTTATTCTAGAAGGACTCTTGTAATAATACCTATAAACTGCAGTGAATGTAACTGCCTCAGCATACTGCCTACTTCTACTCGGTAAACATTTCTTGTGGGATAAGATCGTTCATCTGAGGAAGAAAAGTTTCATTTAGTAACTGCTATAGTTACTGTGGCTGCAGTATCGTGAGATCACCCACATGAAGAAAATGTTTATTGGATTGTTTGAGTGATTGCTTCCTTTTCTGTGTCTTTGGCAAAGTTTTTGTGCAGTGGAAGAAGTAAATGGACCAAAAAGGTCTTATTCACCTCCCCACCCACATTGTCAGCCATGATTATATCAGCCATGATATAATAACATGTGTTTAAACATTCTGTAAGTAAGGAAGAATTTTAATGGGTGATAATGGTGGAAGCTTATAGTGTAGCTTGTAACTAATATTGCAATGGTTGTGGAAAGTGTAGTAGGTGGCTCAGGGAACCACATATGGGCTCTGGAATATTTCACCAGCCAATAAAAAATAGCAGTGGTTCACAGTCCAGTAACTGTATAGTGGTCTATCTGCTGTAGCTTCTCTTCTACTGTCAGTGACCAAAGAGCACAGGTGTATCTATCCACCTTGTAGGGGAGGCAAAAGGCTAGACACAGGGAAGCCAACCTTACCACAGAGCAGGTACCTAGTTAAAGTTTGGTCTTGCCAGGACATTGAGAGGATTGATGGCTTTGTTGAAGAGGTAGGTAAAATTTATGCAGTACTAAGAAGATATGAAGAGTTATAAGAATGCTTTGTTGTTTTGTATATGTAAGTGAAATCTAAAAGACTATGGATCCTGCTGCTAATCCGATATTTTTATTTGAACAAAAACCCCTCAGCTTTCCACTCAGCATCTTCAGTAGCAGAATATTTGCTTAGTCTATGAAAAGAGACATTGCTGTTTGCTTTTGTCACTATTTGTACAGATCTGGTTATGAGAGGAAACCTTTCCACCGTATTCGTCATACTGTTATTTGAACTGATTTTAGAACTGCTCCTCAGTTACAACTTGGCTTTCTGTTCTTTTTCCATTCAATTAAGAAACATCTGAAGTCCAGCCCTCGCTCCTCGGCATCACAGCTTGGCAAAAATCCCTTGCGTAGAAGGGAGCTCCCCTGATCCTGAGTGCCCTGCCCAGGGAACAAGGGATGGGGTATCGATGTGGCTGCTGCAGATGGACCCTCGGCTGTGGGCTGCCTGTCTGCTGCCCTGAACAACACTGGAGTGTCTGTGTATCAGGAGATCTCCCTCTCTCCCATGTCGCAGAGGTTCTTGGAGAAGATTCATGGGCAGGCGGTTCACCTGATGAAGTTTAGACACTCAGGATGTGGCACATATCCCTTCAACTTCCTTCAAAGTCAGGGAAGAGAAATAGGTCTTCTGAGTCATCTGCAGAGGAATTTGTTCTCTTCCAAGTAGCAGGCAGCATGCTTTTGGTGAGTAGGTGGTATCTTAAACAACCAATATCACCACTTAGAATTAGTGAAACCAGTATCCCATGCATGTACCTGCAAGGTGGATTTTGTGCTCTGAACCAGAAAATTCACAATAATTCAAGTCTAGATGACAATGACCAAACAAGCAGTTTGTTGGAACCCTGCATTGTATGTATGCATATATGTAATGTTATTCCATGAGCTTTTATTGATATTCAGGGGTCAGCTGACCAGTTCCAGTAAGGTGGTTGGGGACATGGAAAGCAGACGCAAAGAAGGCAGATGTTGTGTGACGAAGTGCTACTGGTGTTTATCTGAATTTAGTTTTACAACAAAATCTGTAGAAGTCACATGCCTCAGATCTTCCAGAGGCATTCGAGTTCCAGTAACTCAAGTGATATTTTGTAAGAATATATTTCTTTAAGTGATGGGCTTCTTTTTCTGCTGCTGTGAAGTTACACTTGGGCATGAGAAGAAAGGGGCTACTTGTAGAGAATTAGAAATCCACCCTAGATTTTGTCAGTGGGATTCTAAGGCTGTCTACTAAAAAACTACCAAGCGCTTCCTTTCCCACTTCACAATTAGATGTCCTTGATGTCACCTTCAATCCTGTGGTGCTGACAGAAGTCCTTGTCTAACACCTTTCATTCCGTGTCTGTGCAAAGAAGATGTTGGTAGGTGTATCTGTATGAGGGAATAGAGCACAATTCTGAGATTCCACAGTGGGTGGGGACACTCCCAAGCCACTGCACTTAGCCGCTCAGGTCTCAGATCATGCTGACTGAAGCCGCGCAACAGCACATCCGAAACAAGGCTTGTGAAACTGCGTGTAGTGCCCTGTGAACACAGACAGCTTTGGGACCCGAGCCATGTAATACCCACTTACCTTCCTTCCACCTTCATGGCGTTTTCTGTGAACATCATTAATTATTTTCCAGTTGAAACCAGCACAGGTTTACATTAAGGGGTTTTCTCTAGTTCTCTCTAGTTAGCTCCTTCAAGGCTCTGTTTTTTTGATATCCTTCTATGCTTATGCATCAGGGAACGTCCCTGACAGACTGGATAATCTGGCCTTAAGTGCCAGCGAAAAAGCAGAGTCTGACCCGGAGTTGTCACACGGTGATCATTTATCTCAGTAATGAGAAGGAGAATGTTTCCCCTAATCTGCTGTATGTTTTCAGTCCCCCTGGTCATCTCCTTTCTGAGTTACACAAGAACAGGATTATGACTGAGAGTAATTTTTTTCCTTGTGGAAAAGAGAAAAATCTAGAAGCAGTCTATAAATAGCTGAAATCTGACTGCACTCAGGATAATGGGCTTCATGTGTACATATACATATATATATGTACACATATATATATGTGTATGTACACCTCAAGCTCTTTCTCAGTAACACTTCATAATAATTTCCATTTAATCCCCAGTCAGGTCCACATAATAGAGGGTATAGTTCAAGGTGGAAAATCCCTGTATCTACACCTCTGTCAAAGAGAAAGAAACCTTTACAGTAGGAGTGCACAGATATATGTGACATTAAGCTTGGTGTCTCTGATCTTGGTCCCAAATGTGCATGATGAGTGAGATAAGCCACTATATGCCAGAACAGTGGTCAAGAATGACAATTAGCCAGTCGTTCCAATATTGAGTTTGTTACAGCTGAATTAGAGCACAGCTTGGAAACAGGCGGATAGAAACTAGGAAAACTTCACAAAAATGGAGGTGATGAGCTTGAAGAAAATGGAGGAGAAAACTCCCATACTTAGGAAGCTGCTGCAAGAAATTTAACAAGTTAGGGACTTTTCCAGGAGTATGAAAGTCATTTGAGATGAGTTCCCACTCACTGAAAGGCCTTATTGTGATCTCTCCTAATGTTCTCATGTTATTGCCTACACGAGGAAAGACTGAGACATGAGGAGCACAGCATTACACATCTTTCATTAGACCAAATTGTTTCTTGGTATTTTTTTTTCTGAAAACTTCTCTGCCCATGCCCAGAAAAACCTGCTGAAATTTCTAGGAAGTGTAAGCACTTTGTAGGACAACTGCCTACAGGCATGAGAATACAAGGAGAGCCTGCCAGTTTTTATTTCTAGAAATATCCTTCTAGTGACTGTTGTCATTGCTGTTCTCTTCTCTTTGACAGCAAGGGCAAATATGACCATGGCTCTGGCTCCTGGGCACAGAGCAGTCTGCCTGCATCCCCACACTCCAGTGGCTTCATGCCATTAACCTAATTGTATCAGACATTGCAACCAGTGAAGCCTTTAACTTCTATCTCTGGCTGGTAAAACGACATTAAACTGTAAAACTCAGCAATCCAAAAAAGTTTTCTGCAGACACCTTTATCAGTAATTAGATTAAGGAACAGATTGTGAATCTACTGAATCTGGTGCATGTCTAGGCAGCACTTGGCTCATAAAAACATTAAAAAAATTCAGCAATTTGGCCCATTAAATGAATGTTCACGTGACTGTGTTATAATTATAGATTAAAATAAAGCTGAAATCTATTACGGATTAAAGTTATAGTCATCGGACTGGCATTCTCATCACTTCATGTATAGCAGCTTCCACTCTGCCTGTGTGGATTTTCCACTTGCAAAATCTCAGGCCTCTGCAAATCACAGAGAATTGAAAATGATTAGTATCAAAAAAGTGCTGTTTATAGAAGCTCATTACATATTTATTATTTATAGTTTTTCATTCAATAAACACAATTTCTGCCACAATAGGCAGTTCTAAAATAGTGGCATCATCCATCAATCAGTACTTACACTGCTGCAAATGAACCTTTTGCCTTTTTCCCCCAGATGGCTTTCACAATAAGTGGCATTTCTTATAGAGACACTGGAAATCTGATGTGCGTTTAGTTTCAGATATTGATTCAGAGTGTTTTCTGATAGTGCTCCTACTCACTATCAGTGATTCCTATCACTTGGTATTTCATGTTTTCTTTTTTTTTCTTCCATTCAGTTATACCTTTTTCCTTTTCTTGTTACCATACCATGCATACAAGCTGGATATTATTAGTTCAGACTAATAGTCTGTCAGACTAATAGTCAGGTCCTGTAGTGTTCAAGTTGAGGCAAGCTTAGCCATAAGCTCCACCTGGTGCAGGACCCTGTTGTAACCCAGGGAATGAATGGGAATGTGTAGGCAAAGAAACCATGCCCAAGTCCAAGATTTTTCATCCATTTCAGTTACAATTATCTCCAGTGTTATCTGTGGTTGCACAAAACAAAAAATTTTCCAGGAAAAGTAATGTTTTTGGAGTGTCTTAGATACACTACTTGTAAACTTCAAGTAGTTTATCCCACTGGGAGAACAAATATATGGTGTGGTCTAGCTCATAAACATAAGGTGCTCTTCTTCCAGAGGTGGCACTTCTCCCCCTTTCCGCCCCAATACCCAAAAAAGACAACCAATAAAACCACTATAGCAGCACTATAAAAAAGATTGACTTAAATGAACAGAAGGGGTTTATAACATCTACAGTGATGACAGCACAATTCTAATCCCAAGAAGAGCTCCAGAGGGAAGATCTGATACACAAGAGAAAAGAGTTGCTTGTGAGGCCCATGAGAGTGTTGATTCTGCTCTCTGTGTTACACACAATCCATTTACAAATGACAATATGAAATTCACAAGTATTTTATAATGAAAACAAATCCATAGGGTGTTTTTTCCCTAACCTGTACTGATCAGTGCTAGTGTGTACCAAATACTTGACTCCAGTGAATGTGAGTAAATCCCTTGAATCAGATTGTCTATACCAGCTCAGGGCCCAGCCTTTGAGAGCTGTGTGTGGATTGTTGGATGGAACAGGCCCACGTCCCTGTGCAGTCATGACCAGATTGTGACAGCCCAAACTGTCTATATGCTTTTTTGGCAGTTTTGGCTTGTACCCTCTAGAGCTCCACTAAACAGCACACAAAACAATTTGGGCAAGAGCGCAGTCTTTCTGGCTGATATAAAAGGCAAACCCAGATATTCTGAGGGAAAAAAAAGAGAATTTACTGAGGTAGATGCAATCCACGCCATGCCTGTTGCCCTCAGAGCTGGGGGTCTGACCTTTCATTATCTGATGTTCCTGCACAGATGTAGATGCATAACATCTAACCTAAACTGTGCTGAATTCAACATCACTACAGAAATTACAGCTGTGGCACTGTGTGTGGGAACAGTCATGGATATACAGCAAGATTACATCAGATACCTGCACTTTTATTAAAAAAATAATTGAAGAGCAAGAAACAAGGAGCTTTCTATAGGTTCATAAAAGGAAGGACTAACAATGCATGAGCATCAGAAAACCTTTTCACAAACAGTCTTCTGACTCTCTAAGCAAATTTCTATAGACTGTTTTCTGTTTGCTTTGTCTAGGTATTGAAATGAATTTACTGTATCCTAAAGCAGTGGAGCTCTCAGCATTTGGCTTGGCATTAGGGAGCAGGAATATCTCCCATTGATCGCATTGATATTGGCTAAGAGCCAACATGAGTTTTCTGCAGAAGCAAATTCTGAGTTCGTAATTGTGAGTAATCAGCAGTTCATGTCCCATTACTGAGAGCTACTTTCTCAGTCAGAGAATATTCCCATGAGAGCCATGTGTCCTAAGCACCTTGAATCCATAACATAAAAATTCGCATTGAGCTTCTTGGAAATAAGACATAAAAAATATTCATTAGTAAGTAACATTTGGCGAGTAATTTCTTATAGCAACAATTGAAAACTCTCTTCATTTATGTAGTGCTTGCAGCCAGAAATGTTGTGGGAAAATTGAAGTATATAGCTCCTATTTATGTTTTGTCCTGGGAACTCAGGGCTGTCCCGGGGACCTCAGTGCAAGCCCAGCTGTGAGCCACCAGGAATTACCTCCTGTGCTGAGACTGGAGGGAAACAGCGATTTCGTTCTCTTGCCTTTGTTATCCATGGCCAATCCTATCTGGCTTTGTATCACCTGTACAGACTCAACTGTAGTAATCTCTACAGTCCTTTCTAAGAATACCACCACACCTGGGAGGTTTATACTGTTTTATACCTTCCGTGTATGGGCTACAGAAACGTCTCAGCCCGGGGAATGTTGCTGTTCCAACGCGTGAGTTAGTGCAGGTAAAAAGCCGTGTCCCCGAGAAGCTCGTGTGCGCAGCTGCACGGCCAGGAGCCTCCAGAGGCAGCTCTGGAGGTCGAGGCTCCCATCTAGCGGTGAAACCAAAAGGTGCAAAGGGGGCAGATCCTGGGAATGAACATTGCTGACGTCCCTGCGAGCCTCCTCCCTCTTGTTCCGAACCATAGCTGACCGAGGAGAAGAGAAGGACAATGAAAAAAGCCAGGCGGCCCCCAGCATCTCTGAAGTTTGGGGCAAGCAGTTCAATTCACGCAAGAAGGGACCACAGTTCTCTGGGGCGGGTGTTGTCTTTTACGGAAGGCTGGGCAGGACATTCTGCAGATGTTCGGGCAGTAGCTGAGGTACTGCATGAGCTGTGATCCGACCCACAGGCTCAGGCATGGCAGAAAGCAAAGCCTGGTCTCTGCCCAGTAACCTGGATTTTCAGACTTCCTTTTTCAGAAAAAAAATAAGTCTGTCATGTAGAGTGAGGAGAACAACATAATCACTTCTGCCAGGATGCACCAATGAAATGGAATAAATAGAGCACTTCTTGGAAAATATAGTGACATTATAGGCTCCACAACAGCAATGAGCTTTGCAAAGAAAGAGGTCTGTGACCTTGTGAAGGTGGTTTTGTGAGGGTGTCCTACCTGTTTCCCCCTGAAACCACTTCAATTTTCCCCCTAAACCCCCAGCCAGCCACCACAGAACAATTTTTGATATCCACAGGCACACGTCCAGGCAAACTGTGAAGAAATCTAAGTGCATATTTCACGAGCACATCAATAACCATAACCATATTCACTATGCAAAAAATGAAGAACAGTGACATTTGAGTAATAAAAGATAGTGTTCTGCATACTGTTGAAGTCAATAAGGTGGACTAAAGTGAATTAAATTGAAATATCAACTCAGTTTCTGCTGCCTCATGTTTTCAGACAATTGGATTTCTTTTTATCTGGGGAGAATTATAGATGATAGATTGCAGCTCATTTCCACTGCAGCAAATTTTTCTGGATGTTCTTGTTGTATCTGCTTAGCCCCAGTGGATGTGTTGAAGATCCTCCATGAAGTCCTTGCTGAGTGTGTTTTTGACTTAGAAGGGCAGCGACCTTTATTGCTGCCAGCTCTGGCCGCCATTTGATTTGTAACGTTGGCCTGTGCATTTCTGTAACTACGACAGTTTCCTCAAGATGCTTTTTCTAAATAATGGTTTTAGGAAAAAAAACCCACAAGAGAAATGCTGGCTGCCTCAGTCCTTGCCACTCTGACTGTCCCTTTCATTTTGTGCTGATACTCAGATTACAGGCCTATAAGACTCAGCTGCTCCAGTTCACCAAGGTTCACATAAATATTTCCTTCTGTTTCAGTTAACCTAGTTTCACTTCCTCCTGCCTGACCTGGAGGTCTCAGAGAAAAGCACAGTGAGCATTTCCATGTTTTGCCCACCTTGGGTGAAAGGCACATGTTCTGCCATATTTCAGGGCACAGGCATAAAAAATCTCCATGTTCCTTGGAGCACAGACAAAAATGACTTGCAAGCTTTGTGAATTTAACAGGTATCTTAGTCTGCAAAGTATCATTTGGCTTTGCAGATTACTGTGAACACCTTGCCAAGCTGCAAACCCACTTCACCATCCATGACCACCTGTGCCTATATCTCAGTGTTTTTTCTGACCTGGCTGAAATCTCACCTTTGCTAAGACTTTCCAGGCTGCTTTAAGAATATGAGGAGATAAGAGTTTAATTATTTTTGTCCTACTTTCTTCAGTGTTATTGGTAAACTGCCTCAAAGGTAGACCCACTGCAAACAATATCTATAGCAGGGACACCTCAAGTGTCCACGTCTGCAAGTTGCCAAAGGGCTTCATGTGGGCCTTTTGGATCTACATACCCAAGAAGCAGCTACCCTGTGCCCAACAGGCTGGCACTGGGCCTCTTTGCAGCTTCTGTGCAGCCACTGCTCTAATATGATATTTTTCCCCTCGTATTTAGATCCTACATCATAGGTCAGCTTCTCTGGAAGATGGTGTTAATTGATTGAAAATTCCTCAGAGGATCTAAATGAACTCTCTTTGCCCCTGCAAATACCCACACCTGTGTATATGATTTGACTGTTCACAGAGAGTATAGGGGAAATGCTCTTGGGAGTTTAGCTTGAAAGTGGTAGGCAAGGCTGTCTAGCCACCTCTTCTTCTCTTTTCCCAATCATTTAAATACGTCAATACAGATTGACTGGGCTGTGTTACGAAGGCAGTAGAAGGTTGAGTAGGTGGGAAGTGAGTGAAGGCAGAAGATCAAATTTTCCAATGAGAAAGAATTCATGTGTACCTGCAACCACATTTTATGTTAAAACTGGCAAATGTGAAAGAAAAACAAGGAATCTGATTTCTCCTGCTTCTTTACTGACCACTCAGAGAGAGGTGACAATAACTGCTCCTACCAAACCTGGTTAATAATTTTCCTGCCTATTTTGGGTTGCTTCTCTTTGGGGAGCTACCTATTACTGGTAAAAACTTTTCCATTCCCACAGTGCATGGAGCGATGTCAGCAGTTGTTGGAGCAGATGGCTGGTGAGGTACACTCGTGGGAGTTGTAGGATTTAGGACTTGGTTCTTGCAGGGTGTCACTGCAGGTGTAGCCGCTACCTGCTGAAGGGGCCCTGGCTGGCTCCTTCTATTCCTTAGCATGACCAAAGTTGCTTCACTTTAGAAGTGCTTCTGCAGGTGCTGAAGGAGAGGTACTAAGAGATGTGCTCAAGAAACTTATAACAAAGATAATAGTCTCCTTTTATTAATTATGTTTTGGCAGCAGGGACAGGGACAGGGCAGGACTATTGTGCTTTAGGCTATATAGAGGTATATTTTTTTCACAGAGACATTGTGATTTGAGCAGAAAAAAGTCAACATTAAAAATCCCCATTATTGCTAAGTGCTGAAGATATATTTCTTCTGTCTTTGTATCTTCCCTAGAGCTCAAATGATACCTCACTTGCACTTAGACCTTCTTTCTCAGATATCCCAGCCAAACTGCTCCTTTTTGGCTTCTCCACTTAAATTAGCTTTGCCCTGTTTCACTGGGTTAGCAGAGCAGGAAGGAGATAAGTATGAAAAGCAGAGATCCAAGAGTGCCTATGAAAAAGTCTGGAGGTATCGTGAGTAGGCCTTGCCTGGGAACAACTGGGAGTCTGGCAGCCCTGTGACTTACCAAAGATACACTGTGCCCTTTCATAATTCCTCCTATGAACATCCTTATTGGGAAGGGTAATTGTGTATTGGAATTTAACTGGAATGAGTAACAATTAAAGATCAAGACCGACAGGTCATTTAAATGTTTGCATTCTATAAACCAATTTGAAGAACTGCTGCTTAAGACCTCCATTCCTCATTGAGCTATTATGAAGGAATTTTGGCTATTTATCACACTCACCTGCCAAAGACTCCATCAGTGGGTGATGGATGTGACAGGCAACAAGCTGGACATCACAATAATTCTTCAGTCATCTTGGGAACAAAGGACTCAAGAGGCGAGACAATATCTAATTCAACAAAGACTAACAAAGCTCTGAAAGGTCCTAACAGAGTTTCCACTAAAAGGACATGAATTCTTCCAACAAAACAAGCAAGGCCAACTGGTTGTTCCCTTGACCCCGTGTGAGAGAAGACAAGACAAAGTTCCCTTGTCAAGCCTGTCACAGAGATGGAGCTTTTAATGATAGCAGGGTTGTTTGAGGAAACAAAAGGAAGGAGGAGGCTAGATACAGCAGGGGATAAGTGTGGTAACCTCTCACCCTCTGAAAAGGATGCCAGACAACAGCTGTAGACATAGGTCTAAAGCAGGGTGTGTTTCACTAGCGTTCATCTTATTGCTTTTTCACAGAATATACACAGATATTTTCACAACAACAACAACAATAACAACAACAACAACGATAGTAATAATAATAATTTTTAAAAAGGATTGATATATCTCATTTGTGTAATTATTTTCCATGCATGTCACTGCACATGAATTGGCATTTCTTTATTTTCTCATGCCTGGTAGGAGTGCAGTCACTGCTTTTGTTGGCCCCAGGCTGTGCTTATACTGCAACAAAATCTATTTAATGAATGAGCTTTTTTCAAGTGATGAAAATTTATGGAGAATGTGTGCATTATAAGTCAAATGGTAATACTTAGATTAAAATGTAGATTAGATGGAAAGATGATGTTCCAGATTTACAGAAAAACCCTATTCATCTTCTGATAGGAGAGCCAATGTCCTGACTCAGATGGTTTGACAGGTTAGTGTTGTCTGACATGACTCAAGCATGTACTGTTAAAAATCAAGATTGGCAAGTGGGCAACACAGAGAGATTTCACTTCATTTTCCTCTGAATAAGCTCAAATGAAAATCTTTATCTTCATTCTCAAGAAACTGATTTTTCCAGTTTAATGCCTCAAAGAAGCACTCTTAGATGTTTGAAATGCATGATATCAGAATTGATCTCCTTTCCCATACTTTGAAAACTTCCCAAAAGAAGAAGAATATCAAGCAGTTCCTGATTGCAGTTTTGGGATGGCAGAACATACTGTTGCCTCTGTGGGCTGAAAGAGAAGATATAACCATTCTTGAGGATTCTTCTTTGCTTTATAATGAGGTCAGTTCTTCCATCTTCCCTTTTAGCCAGTGAAAGGTGGGAACCTGTGGAATAGTGGATATTTCTTGCCACCCTCCAAAAGCACTGATGATCAGCACCTGATTTAGGATTTGGAAATGCAGCATCAGGTCATATTTTTAAGTAGGTGTGATCTTCAAAACTCTAAGTGTCATAACTGCTACCATATGCAGCCAAGGATGCTAAATTATTTTAGAACTGAGCTGTGGTCTCAGCATTCTTGCATTTGCTGTCTTTCTCTTAAATATTTAATAGATTGTGTGTGTGTGTGTGTGTGTGTCTGTGTCTGTGTCTGTGTCTGTGTCTGTGTCTGTGTCTGAGTGTGTTTGTCTTTGCAGAACTTCAAGGGAATACACAAAATAGTCAGGGACTAGGGAAAAAAGTGCTGATACTTGCTGTAATGAATGGTTTACTCTGTTTTCCTCTGGTTTAGACTCAATTAGCTCTGTCCAAACAATCTACTTTTTACACAGCTATATAGACATGGAACGGTTCAGCAGAGACTGACAACTGTGCCCTAATTTCTGAACTAGCTAAAACAGCACAAGCCTCAGTAACTTTATTATCCACTCACATATTTTATGTGTGGATTATTTTTTCTTTAAAAGCAAAGAAAGTGTTTTCATTTTAATTTCTAAAATATAGTAAAATGTATTATCCTAACTGATATAATGCTATAATAACAGTATTA
>WAAG01048228.1:0-14017 GCA_013390105.1 Tichodroma muraria | reverse complement strand
AACTTTGAAAGCTAAGCAATTATATACTTGCTTCATCAGGGGCATGTAACTTAAAAGGTAAAGTGTTGACGTTGTTCTTCTTTAAGTGGAAAAGCAAGGGCTACAGATTTAAAAGACATAAGAAAATTAAGCTAAGGCAGCACGCTATGGTTCTGAGTGCCTATGTGAGCCAGATCACTCTCTGTGATGAGCTGGAACTTTCATTTCTCTTGAACAACTTCAACCATCTTGATCTGTCTGTCAGCCCATCTTTCTGCCATTAACCTCAAAGAAGTAAAAAGGCTTTACATTCCCTGTATTCCACCAATTATCATTACATCCTTAGTACTGACTGCAAGTACAGGCACTAAACTTTGAAATGTGTTGACAGTTGTGGGAATTAATGTCTTCTCAGTATGCATACCACAGGCAAATAACAGATTTAGATATTTCATACTTGCAATGAAGATACAAAACCATAACTGTCAGGACTACTGTCTCCATAAGGGAAATAGTAGAATGTACACTATGTATTTTTCAGATCAAAGATTCACTGTTTGACAGTTTTGGACAGTTAAGGTCCTTGGTTTGCTTAGTGATTACTGTCCTTTTTCTGCAGTAAAATCTATTTGTTTGATTGTTTGTTTGTTTGTTTCTCTTTACCAGACCTTGATGGGACATCACTGCTCAAAAGGACATCTAAGCCAGACTCTGAACCTATGAAGCGTTAAAGGAGAATGGTGAACATCTGCTTCATTTTGGTGGAGTGACTTTTGGCCTCTGCTGGGAGGACACAGTCAGGGCCCAGACAGAAAGAACAGTGTTCATCTCTGTTCAGCCCTACCTCAACATGACGCAGTTGAGGAGGTCCTGGAAGTCACTACAGATGATATTTCACGGAACAATTAACCCATGTTTTGCTTTTTATTTCTTCGCAGAGAGTCAGAAGGCTCTAGCACACAGCCCACCTTGCAGGAGACCCCACTGAGGATATGGCAGGATAAAGTGCCAGAGTGAGTCACTTCCATGGGGAGCCGCTAGCTCTTTCTCTGAACAAAGGAAACAAGAATTATACAAATCTCCCTTTTTCATTCTTAGTGCACTTAGAATAACTCTCATGCAATAACATTAGAATCAAATCCACATAGCTCCTGCCCTGGTAATCTGTGTCCAGGTGATGGAGGATTTACCTCTGAGTTCTGAACTAGAATGACAAATGTAATGTTTGCATATACTGTGTATATTCTCAGCCATTTCTCAGATTTTCAGTCATCACAGAACAATGATATCATGTCTTTTCCTGAACAGACATACAATAAGTCAAGAATGACAAGCACAACCACCAAACTATTTCAGATTCTTCTATCATTTTCACATCCAATATTATTATTAATTTCCTTATTGAATACTGAAGTAGTGTAAATAAGTAGTTTGCACTGATGTTGCAAAATACACTAAATAAGATGAAAACCATCATTAACAAGATTTTTGTGAATTTATTTCAATTACAAAGAACATAAGTTTATTGCCCTGAGATCTACCAGCATATTTATATTCTGTCAGATGTTTTTATCAGAGGTTTAAACAGACTGCATCATACCTATGCCTCTCTCCCAGGCTGTGCTTTGGGCTGTGCCTTCTCCCAGACCCAGTCACTGGAAAACTACTCATTTCATAGGTCTGATCTCAATGTGACACTTCAACTTTACCCATCAAATCCAGTGAGATGCCAGGGTCCTAAAGAGCAAGAGTGAGATCAGCAAAACTTATCTCTGAGTGAACACAGCTTTGCTAGCTGGAGTATACTCACCAAGGACCTTTCTGCATCCTTAGTGAACCTCCATTTGGTGAAATTAGCTCTGTACTCTCTCATGCCAAGTCTGAACTTGTCTGTGGTCAGGTGAGTGCTTTGTCATATAGCTATGAATAGATTTCTACATCTGTAACTCTTTGCAGGCTCTGACCCAGGGGTTGTTGGAATCACCACATTCCACACAAGTTTTTAGATTGTTTCTTTTCAAGGGTTTAACATACCTAGCATCTCAGCTACAGTTTTTGTCTACATTAATTTAGATATTAATTGCTGCCACCACTTGATCACCATGATGTCATTTAAACTAGGATCTGATCTACTGTACCACAAAGTCTCCAGAGTAATTCAAAATTAGCTCAAAGTGGCTTGGAAATGAGCCAAAACATGTTTATGTAAGCATAGTCTTACATATTCTCATCAACGAGTTTTAAAATCATATTCAAATTCAATCCTCTTGCTTATATGTCTAAGTGACCTGTAGACACATTATGTTATTTGAATGTCATTGCAAAGATTTTGCTTTGATCTGTACATTCCTTTTCCTGCAAGTTAGACCAAAGCCTACAGGATCAGAAACAAATCTGAAGGGAAAGAAAAATAAAAGGTAGACCATTTTTTTAAGATAATTTTCTTTTTTTTTTCTATATTTAGTTTATTTGAAGAGGGAGGGAGAGGTTGTATGCATGTGCAAACAGCATACAGGCCCAACCTACTCATAGCTAATTGTCATGAAGCTCAGGAAAACAGCAGCACGTAAGGTTTCCATTTATGTTATGGGTAACATGTTGTACTTTCTGTCAACTTCCAAAAGAAAACAAATACTGTTTTCCTGTAGAAATCTAGATGGACTGGAAAAACAATGGAGGGATGAACAGAAAAGCAAACAAATTCTACCAAGTGGATGTTGTTTTTACCTCTCTCTGAACAGTGTCCAGGAATTAAATAACTGAACCATGAGGTTATAGCGAGTAGCTGAAACTTCTTGGATCTATATACAATCAAGTTTGGGTTTACACCTTTTCTAACCTATAGACACAAATTAAAATGAATGAGAAGATGTAATAATTTGCTGAAATGTATTTGCTATTGTGTTGTAGAAACACTTATAATCCATGCTTCTGGACCCTGGGGACCTGTGGAGAATTTCTACAGTTCCCAAAAAAAGGAGTTAAGGATGTCGTCTCTGCAGCCAATACGTTTATATACTCTCAACATTCCCTGGAAAATTTTGAGGGACCTTGAAACTATGCCCAGTGAAACCATAAGTCTCCATTTTTTTCTACTTCAAAATTAGGGTGTCTCAGATGAGGTATCAGAAATAAATAGCGAAATCATTTGAAGTTTTAACTGCTAGAGGCCCCTTTCTTTAAGGGGTGACACTGATCAGGTTTGTACAGTGGTAAAACACACTCAAGTCCCCAGTGCTCTCTGTGAGCAGCGTCCCTGCTCGCAGGTAGTGGGATAAACTCTTCCCCTGCGCATCCTGCCGGGATCCCTGTCAGCCCCCAGGATGCAGCTTAGGGCGTCTCCTGGGTCCCTGGCTCCTTCCTCAGGGATCCAAGCCCCTCCTGCAGGCAGCTCTGCTGTGGCTTCCTCCGCCCCAAGTCCCTCCGTCGTCAGCAACATCCTGGAGAGCAGAAGGCTCGGGATGCTGGACACTGACCTGGGAGCTGCGACCATGGGCCAGAGGGGTCCCAGTTCTCTGCTCACACGTGAGCCACACGGACGCCAGACCGGGGCGTCCGTCTCTCGTGCCGAGCGTGCTAGCAGCACATGGGTTTGTATTTCATTTCAGCTGCGAGCTGCATGGCCTGGCCGAATGTCACACACTGTGTAAACAAATGTACAGATGATTTTTTTTCTTTTTTTTTTTTACACAGTAGAGCTGTAACAGCTGTGTTTGTGTTCACTCAGCATCGTGACCATGACTGTGTTGCAGTGACTAGAAAGTTTGGGGAGTTGGTTCAGTTTTTTGTTTACTTTCCACCGGTTTTTTGGGGTGTTTTTTTGGGGGGTGGGGTGGGGTGTTGTTTGTTTGTTTGTTTGTTTTTTGTTTGTTTGGGGTTTTTTGAGAGGAAAGAATAATGTCCTATGTGGTTAAAGAGAGGAACATCCCTAGGAACAGAAAAGACCTTCTACATTCCTATTGACAAATGTATCTCTGCTAGATTTTTTTCTAAGCTTCTGGAAGCACATCATCAGATTTCTAAGAATAGGATATTATTACATCTTATGCGCTTTTCCAAAACACAGGGGGTTTTCCCAGTGTCAAGGGGTGGGATCAGTTGCTAGAAAATGTGATGCATTTAGAGTCATCATTTTTTATGTGGAAAAAGAGCATTCTGTCATGCACAAAAGAATCTGTGTAAAGCTTATGCACTGGTGCTACAACTTCATTGGCTTCATTTTTCAAATGTTTTCTTGCTATATTCTACTATTTCTTTTTTGATCTTGAAAGAGAAAGGGAAATCCACATCACTCACATTTTGACACAGAGAAATATTAAGCTATATGCCCCTTCCCAAAATTCCCTCATTTTTATAATGAGCATATAATAATTAGAATCTGTTTTATAATACATAATTGCATTTATAAATAATATTATAGTATGTAATAACTATATGTTCCTAGAGTATTTATTTGAAATAGAATTTCTGTTATTCAGATAATTCTAGCATTTTTTTTATTAGTCATTGTGAATCTCTAATTGTGTTTGTACAATTTTCCCAAGCTGATTTTATTCAATTTTAAAAAAAGGAAATTATTAATTATTACATGAAAGAAAATTTTGTCAGCATTTACAGTAATATCACATGATGGATATTGCTGGCTACATGATAAGTGAATGACACAGGAGCTGTAGCATCAGCTTCTCTATTCATTCCAGTGCCTAGAGACACTGGTTGGTTTTGTCCTCTGCATTTTACAAAACATGTATACCTGTGAGGAATGAATCCTCATAATCCAATCTCATCTAAAGGAAGGGTGTTCGGTCAAGTAGATATTTTAAAAAATACTAAATTCATACAAAAATGTGTCAGATAACAACTATTTAATCTGAATATCACACAGGGAGGAATATTTCTGATATTACATTACATCCATTAGATATAATCTTATTACATTAGATTAGATCACATTGGAGAGGCACTTTATTATAACCAAGTATTTAAAAAGTGATGAATTTATTATTCTGTTGGGAAAAAAGATGGAAAGCCAAAAAGTGCTTTGACTAGAGGAGGGAAAGTTAATTTTTCTGTTTATATGTGCAGTGAAAAACTGCAGTATTTTGAAGTAATCTGATCATTTAATGAGAAGTAATGGGCGCTAAAATAATATAGCAATTTCCTAGAAAGTAGTGATTAATTTCTTTAAAAGGTATTTTCACTATTCAGGTTCAGAAGAGGTTTACAAGAGGAAAGCCATTGTCAGTAAGTTGTGATACTCCAGAAAAACTGTCTGAGAGAATGACCCTCAATAGTCCATCGCACAGCAGAATTTAGGACAGCTTTGAGTCCTAGAAAGTATTTTTTAAATTATTTTTCAGAGTTTCAGCTTATATATAACTGATTCATGTTGCCATAAGAATGCCATAAAGTACCTACAACCCTAAATTTCCAAGAAATCATTTTATTTGTGAATTTTGTTTTAGACTATAAACTACCTTAGCAAAATGTACCAAGTCTGGCTAATCCACTAAATTCTAATCTGCAGAGAAAATACTTCCTCTGGTTATTCATGCCACAGTTTGTATCTGGTGAGGTTAGTTAGATCTCCACACCCTCCACCTTGTGTGCTGCACACAGAGAGAATGAGAGCTTGTCCAGAAAACTTGTTAGTCTTGAGAAGATACTGTGATTTCCTGTCCCCTTCTGCAGAACGTGTTAACCCACATAAAGGTGAAGCTTCTTGGTGAAGTATAAACGTGGCCACAAGAGGAGCCGGAGTACAGAAGCTGCTCACCTTCAATCACGCTGGACTGTTTGCCCTAGTAAGGCACCAGCCTGAGCCTCACGGCTGTGCAAGCCAACACAGGAGGTGCGCTGCACCTTCTCATGGTGAGGACGACCGAGAGGAGGTGGGCAGGGCTCTGCACAGTGGTGTTCTGTTGACCTGAAAGCTTTGCCAGTGGATGATAGACAAAGTGGGTGGGGAACTCAGAATCCCAGCCCCCTGCAGGCAGCTTTGAAAGAGCTCTGGCTTTGAAGCCGGTGGCATAGTTATGCTCCCATTCTGCCTACTTTGGTTGTGCACAGGGCCATGGCATCGTGCCATTCATGCTAGGGTCTGCTGTGTAACCTGTGCTGGTAAGGCTCTGAGACACAAGTGGTGGGGCACTAAGCTGTGAACCTGCTTCTGTGCCAGATTCATCCCAAGCTGAATTAAACATCATCACCATTAGGGCACTTGTGGATAGCAATGACTAATCTCCTACTGGCCTTCACATTTCAACCATTTACATAGTCTAAATACTGGAAACATGGGAGTATTGTGATCTTTATGAGCATTAGCAAGACAGAAGAATGGAGTGACTGGAGGACATGGGGTTAATGGGAATGTGAAGACAACTCTGTAGCAGCTTTGTCAGGTCTGCTACAGCTGTTCATATTCTGCTCTTTAGCTGGAGAAGAGCTTTCGTGATTAAAGCTCTTCACTCTTCCCTGCTGGTGTAGTCAGCCTAGCAGATACTCTTTCATAACACTCCAAGATTTACAGCACAGCAGCCTTGGCTATAACTGGACTAAATCCAGAGAACAACTTTTAAACCACTCCATGTAACAGCAGCCAAATTCCATGTACCAGTTAGAAAATTCACACAACACAGAGATCATCCAAGTGCTTGAGTGTTGTGATACTGACAAATATATTCAGTTATCCTATTCTAATTTGCTGCAAAGTCTTGGCAGACCTTGAAATGTATTCACTTTCAGACTTAGAGTCACTACAGCCTAGGGTAATCCCTAGGAGGGATAAGGCTCCTTTCTCAGGATACCTTTCAACACCATCTGTGCTTTTCTTTGGGTTGTTGAGATCTGACAACTATAGTTTGAGGACAGCCTATTGTTTTTAAGTATTTATTAGGTTGTTTATTATGTTAGGAGTAAGACAGATTTTTCCATTCTTATTTCACTGTTTCCATAAAATAATTAATAAAAAAATTGCTGCTGATATGAAGTCAACCTTAATCAGAAGTTCACTTTACACGAAAACTATATTTTTAATTCACTGATTTCCTGACAATTTCCTTAAACTAGAAGCACAATATGTGTCTTGTGAAATGCCTGTCTTGCAATTACAGAGAACTCACAGTTACAGAGAAGCTATGATATGCAATAGTTGTTCTGCAGGAGGACTCACAGTAGCTGTTAAAGACTTAAATATTCGCATTTCATTACTAAGAAAGATTTTTTTATTATTTTTGTATTTCCTTGACCATGCAATTCAGTCTCCGATTCAATGTGCAAAGAGTACCATTAACTTCAAATCGTATCTGTGCATTAGCTGTTTTAAAAAAAGAAAATAGTTAGTCAAACCACTGTAATGTAACAGTTGATGGAAAGACTTTATTACAGCCTAGTATTCGTTAAGACCAGAGGAGAAAACTGTGCTGTGGAGTCCTGTACTTGAGAACCAGGGTGTTTAAATAATAACACAGATGAAACCATTTAACTAAGCAGTCAACACAAATACAACCTAAGCATCTGCCTTAGTTTGGAAGACAGGTATCTGCCAGGGACAACAGGAGCCCCTTTCTGGGAATGGAGAATGCAAGCCCTCCCCCTCCGAATTGTTACAATCCCGAAATTGAGAAGGACTCTCAGGCAAAAAATGTAAGGGGATGGGAATAACAGTTCTTTACTACTGCATATAACTACTNGCAGGGAGAGAGCAGGATCCGAATTCCCGGGGCACACACGGACAGACGGTGCTGGGTCACTCCGAGCTGGGCTCCAGGGGTGCCCGTGAAATCTCCCCGCAGAGTCAGAGAGCAACAACAGCCTCGCTATCTCCTCCAAGAGAGCAGCTCTCCCCAGCGAGAAGAACAGAAGTGAAGTGCCCCTGCCCCGGCTGCTACCTTCTCTCTTGATTTTTTTGGCCATTTCCTTTGTCTTTCTTGAGTACCCCTAAGTACCCAGTAATTAGTTTCCCTAGCAATGTATGGGAGAAAATTCTGTAAGAAAGGAAACCAACCCCCAACAGCATCTCGGTGTTCTTTTTTACTATACAGTATACTATACTGCCACTTAAAATCCTCATTTAAAAAGAACTGTGTGTTGTAGCACCATAGAAGTCACCTAAGGCCCATTGCATTATACTAAATATGGGCAATGTGATTTATTGTTACATATATATATACACATATATGCAATCATAGACACAAATGAAAAATGCTGCCTCCTTACATTCCTGATAAGAAATCTAGGACCAAGAAAGTTAAGACAAGCCATTGACATGGAAGGGATTTGGCAAAATATCAAACAGCTTCCTGATCTGTTGTCCATAATCGTACACTCAGATATTTTTAAAACTATGTCCCATTACATACAATCTGTACTTTCAGCCTGTTGGTGCCTTTCTGATTTATTCAGCTCAATGAGAGACAATCAAGGTGCTGACATTTATTTCCAAAGCAACTCAATTCCTTTTAGAGCTGTGAAAGCCAAGGCATCTCTGCTGAGTCACAAAATGGCTGAGATTGGAAGGGGCCTCCTGCTCAAAGCAGGGTCACCAAGGGTTGCCTGCCTGGGCCATGCAGAGTTTGGGTTTGGGTTTATCCAGAGACGGAGAATCCACAGCCTTCCTGGGCAATCTATTCACTGACTTCTGTATCCCCCACAGACTTCATTCAGAGCAGAAGTTTCACTGAAGTCACCAGTATATTCACTTCTAGTCCTACAGACCTGAGATGGGAAACTATGATGACGGCGAGTCATTTTGAGGTACTGAACATCAGCTAGACAGACAGATAGTTTCAGGCAGATATATTACTAACAAAACGCAGGAACCAACTGGCAATATCAAGTGCTTAATATTAGGAGGTTTTTAAAGAGGTTGTGTGGGAAGAAGCTATATTATGTAAAGGAAAATTATATTATTACTATCATCTCGTTTGACTGATAGTTGCATTACTGTTGACCTATAGCACTGAGAGCTGTTCCATCCTCAGTCTAGCTGGTCCTTGGTTGGAGATCTACAAGGCAAAAAAAAATGAACTGTTTCCTGCTAAAAAGTGTGTTATATGATGTCTAAATACTCAATCTCTTTCTAAATGGTCAGCATTTATAGCTGTAAAAGAGATTTTCTGGATCATACAAGTAGTAGCATTCTTAAACTTACTGTCTATAAAAGCTTTTCAAATGCAATTTTTTCTATTATTATCACCCTGAAATTTGTTAGTGCTTTGCAACAATAGCAACAGACCTTGACATATATTTCCCAGAAAAGAAAGCTCTGTAAGCTATCATTGTAACTTCTGATAACAACAGCTTAGTAGAAAATATCATTTTCCTTCTACATATGTAGTGTTTTGTTGGTTTATTTTTAAAAACTAGGAATTTTTAAGAGTCATTATAATTGTCTTTCTGTTTTTTTCTTGGAGGCTTTAATGTCCATTTCTAGTGTCATTCCCAGTTATGGACAAGTTACTTTTGATACAGCTGTTATAAAATAAAATTTAAACAAAATAAAATATCGCCTGCTATGGATGACCAGAAAATAATCCCTTTGTAGTAAAATGGAATTTTAATGTGACTCAGAAAAAAAAAAATATTTTTTCATGAAAAAAAAGTGCAAAAGATTGCTGACATTTTCTGAAAAACATAATTTTGATGTAAAATTCTCAGATGCTTAAGCTAATTAACAATTCCTGCTAATATTTCCTAAATCAGAGAAGAAAATGACAGCGGAAGAAACAGCAACTTTCACTTTAAGCACAAGATGTAGTACTGGCATCTAAATCCACTTTAGCTGGAGATATACCTGAATTCATGTACACCTGTATCTAGATCACCACTCAGAGCACAGATGTTTCTCTACAATAAGCAACTTCCACTTGAAATGTTTTCAACTGTAATAGAAATAGGATCAATACTATGTCTACCTTCTGCTGCAGATTGTAACAGCTGCTTGTAAAGGGTCTACTTGTCTCTGCAGAACAGACCTCTCAGACACAGAAAGAAGCAGTATCTCAAAAGCAGGAGGCATCAGCCATAAGTCACATGAGTCATAAACCATGTGGCGTTAAGTCACACTCACTAAATCTAAGTAGCTGGAGCATCAGTACAATACTATTTCAGTCCAAATTTCCACTCCTTGAGGGGCTGGAGCATGGCCTTTTGAGCATGTGTTTATGTGGGTATGATATTCAAACTCAGCTTTTACACCTGGAGTTTCAGTCTTATGTCCATTTTAATAATTTATGGTCATTTGCTATTGCTTCAAAAAGCCTCACAGGACTTTCATTTTTTGTCAGCTTCAGAATACAGTGAGATGTCAAACATAATTCTTCTCACAGCTCCTGCATGCCAGTAGTTTGCCATCAGAGGAGATACTAAACTTAATCACTATGCAATTTCTGTCACCAAAATGAAAAAAAAAAATTACTGTAGGGGTTTTTGTCTTCAAATAGATGGCAAAGAAATGAAAAACAGTGTGGTCCAGAAGCCCAGGGTGCTGCAGGGTTTCATGGTCATTGCTACGTTCTGTGCTGGGAAGCTGTACTTTATGGTAATTGATTACATAAAAATTTCTCAAAATTTAAAGTCATGTTGAAACAAAACAGAAGCTTGCTTTGTACATGGTTTCAATTTGCCAATTACGTGTAAAATTCCATGAGCCGTTCTGGTAGGTATTGGCTACTTTACTGCCAACACTTCCATCTGAACACTGGTACTTCAAAGTTGGTGAGCTTCATTTGGTGGGCATCCACAGAAACAGAAAGAGTTCATGAGAAAAATGCTCCGAATGCTACCTGAGTATGTGCGTGTGTGCGTGCACGTGCAAGCAATCAGGGCTCCCTGAGCACGAGTCTGCTGAGAGTGGCTTGGCATCTCCTCCCCCAGGTTTTGGCAGACCTGGGCAAGCTCTCTCACAGCCCAGTAGATTGTTGGCTGCCATCAGTGGTAGAGAGCCACACAAACCTGCACCCCTGCTGATGGTACTGCAAGTGGCAAGTCTCTGGTGGAGGGACAGGGTTACACGGTCAGGGCAGAAACATCTGACATTTTTCTGGAGACTGTTGTGGTGGGCCACATCTGCAAGAATCCTCCTTCTAAACATCTCTCTGGACAAGGAAAGAAGTAGTCAAATTTATTTGGAGAAGAGTAAGACCTCTAAAAATGCAGGCCCTTGTTCTCCCCTTGGGGATGTGCTAACAGAAAAAACAATCTTAAAGAGTTCTTGATGATACAGTAATTGGAAATTAGGCGAATGCTTAAACACTTAATAGAGCATCATATTGAATGGTTGAACAAACATGCTCTGTAGCTGAGGGAGTCTATGCACTTTTAGCTCATTAGTATATATGTGGGCCCTTCAAAACTGGCATGTATAAATCCACTTCTGCTCAAGCTCAGGTGAAGGATGAGAGGCAGGGTGAGAAACTGAGATGAGAGAGAGAAGATGGAAAGGGACCAAGAATGTCATTATCCTTACGAAAAGATGAAAATAGTTTTCCTGTCATCACACACCAAACAGATCTCCAGTGATGGCCTGAACACCCAAAACAGAGGATTACATAAATACTTGCATCAGGACAGATGTGAAGTTTCTATACTAACTGTCCCAAGTGTCCTTAGAACACTAGGCATTGTTACCCTAATGTGAATAACTGTATATATGAATTGTCAAATTACATATTGTATTTTATGTATTACAGAAATTACGTAGTGATATCTCATAACTGGAGTTTTAAGGTATATATTGTCCAAACATGCAAGTAGATACCTGATTTCCTTACCATTTTCAAAAGTACTAATATAGTAGTTTACGCATTCAGACACCTGTGAATACCACATATCTTGGCAAGGGCAGTGATGTAAGCCTTGTTTGTGTAAATAATTGTAGTATAATGGTTTGAGTCTGTGTAACATAGCTGAAAATAACAGGGATCGTGGCAAGACAAAAATCACACAGCTATGTGGTGGCACCAAGCTTGCCCTTGAAGTGCTATTGTTTAGATTGCTTTTTTCTTTACTATTTTACAGACAACAAAAACACAAGCGAAGTTACCAAAGCAGTAAACAAACAAGAAATCGAAAGGGTTAAAAAACGCAATTTATCTTGAAAGGAGATAGTTGATATATTTGTGTTTCTCATAAGGTCGAGTCAATTTGTGTATCCCAAAAAAGCCCTTGACTTTTTATGACTTTTTATTTATTTGAGTAGTTATGGGTAAAACTACTCATTTAAACAAAAAAGCTTAAAAAAAATTGGTATGGAAATATATAGGTATGTGTCTACATAACTCCACATGCACACATAGACACACACACATAAAGTACACGAGATCATGTATGGGAGATGAAGTAATACAAAACAAAATGGAATAACAGGCTTCTAATTCACAGACCTGCTGCAAGGTGTTTTGAAAGTCATTGTATTTTCCTCTTCCTCTTTCTTTTCTATTTAGATACTAACATAAGCCCCAAGCTCTTGACAGATCTCGCTGCATAGCTATAGAATGCTTTACTCTTTGGAATCCCAAACTAGTTGAAATCTCTTGGCTCTGATGTAATAACAGATAAATGCATTTTACTATTTTCATAAATACAAGTTCATTTTCAATAACTGAAAGTCACACTCTCCTGGATATTTTGCAGATGAGCTGCAGTATAACACCTGAATTTAACCTTATGTCAAATTCTGGATCCTTGCAAGACTGCTCAGGTACTGTGAAAGGTTCAACCAAATGAACATCTAAGGTCCCTTCCAAAACAGGCTGATTTATGATGTCGTGAAATTTATAAAATTTGGATGTCTATATGGTGACAGCAAAGATTGAACCAGTTGGCCAAGCTCATTCCTCAGGCAATAGATTTCAGTGGGACTGTAGGACAAGTTATTTCATCCAATGTCTGTGGATATAACTTTATCTATTTTGTTTCACAAAACATTCAGTAGGAGCAACTAAAGGATTTCATGGTAATGTGTCACTTAGAGCAACGATGGGAAATAGAATGGAGGTCATCATACCAGGTTAAAATTTTAATGAAATGCAGCTTCTGCATAAATGTTATTTCTCCTATTGGTCTTTGTAAATGTAGTTATAAAGATAAAATTGAAAACCTGAACAGATTTCTGGGCCTTGTGAATTTCATTTTCTGAATTAATAATGAAGAGGAATTGTGTTTGAATGTGCTTGTTGCCCCCTAACAGGGCATTTTGAAGGCTAAACAAGGCAATGGGATTAAGTAGCAGACTGAATAAAAGGGAACCAAATAAATTTAACTGATGGAATGACGAAAAGATAAGACAGCAGGAATTCTTTTGTGCCTGAATCTTCCTGATCTTCCTGAACCTCCAAGTCTAACTTGAGATAATAGTAGTAAACTCTCAATCATCTTCAGGTAACATCTTCAAGTAAAAGAGGTGTTCAACGCTTCAAATAGCAGACTGTTTAAAAACAAAATTCTGACGTGTAATTTGGTGGCTTGACAAACTATTTGTATTGTTTTTCAGATGCATTGAAAAAGTACCATAACATTTCACAAGAGTTAGCAGCCATGATAGTTTGAAAAATTAGCTTAAGTTAAGGTATCTACGTCTGTGCAGTCATTTCATTAATCAGGTTAAACATGCTATGTGCAAATCAGGATTCAAGCAGTTTGTGTTTACATTATCTCTTTGCATGGGTTTTCTCTCTGAAAAAAAGCATGTTTATGGTTTTATGATTTGTGTGTTTGGAAAGCTAAGAAGGCCAGACTTCCTCAAAAAGAAATGCATTTTCATAGACAAAGCCAGTGACTACGTTTTCAGGAAGAAGCAGACGGAATAAGGGAGGAAATTGTCCTACACGCTGTCTCTAACACGAGACCTTTCTCACATCCCTCTCTACTACTATTAGGCAAAACCAAAAGTTATCATCACCGCACCTAACAGCTTGATAAATATTCTTTCTTCTTCTTCTTTGCCAGTAATACCTTAACTGGCTGCAGACACGCAATCCATTGCTCATACCATCTCTTTGCTATCTAACAAGGTATATTTGTTTCATTCACTATTTCA
>WAAG01048223.1:26388-39448 GCA_013390105.1 Tichodroma muraria | reverse complement strand
CCAAACATCCAGAAGAAACCCCACACGTTACAAGACTTTTCAGCATCAGAGCAGATGCCAAGTTACAGGCAGCCTTATTAGCAACATACAACAAAAACTGCACAATGGTTGTAGCTAAAAAGCTGAGCTCTGTAATAACAGCTCAAAGTCACAGCAGAAATATCTGGAGACAGGAATTTCAAGAAAGACAAAAGTTGTTTGAAAACCTCTAGGCAGATGAGTGAAGTAGTCTGAGATACAACATATCAAAACTGAGTAAAGTAACTTCCTAAAGGCATCAACATACCTGCAGTTCTTGGTATCAAATCAGTTCCAATATTTTACTTTACAGACACTGTAAACAAGGAAGAGGTCACCTAGGCAAAAAGAAAACTTGCAGTGCCTCATTCACTGCATAACACTCCTCTGGACCGAGGGACAGAAAAGGGTTGGTCTGGCTAAATGTCAGACCCAGAAGTCCTTATGGCTAAATTTATTGGTGTGAGTAACTTTGGGGTCAAGATGTGATGAAGAATAAAGACTGTGCATCAACTCAGATACGCACATTCAACAAAACTGTTTACTCATTCTGGAAGGATTTATAAACCTAAGTTAGCATGACTGCAGAAGTTCAGTTGATATCTGAATTATCAAAAAACCCAAATATATGCATTTGAGAAGAGTTCCCAGAACTACACAGGAAATTAAGCAGCGGAGGAGTAGTTGCATCACAACAGGACACAAACATGAGTTTCCATGCACTTTATGATACTCTAGAAGGTAATAAGAATTCCCAATAAAAATAGCAAACAGAAGGTTAATGCCCACACTGCACTGAAATATCTCTATTTCTGATTGACGTATCCTCAAATTTTTCCAACTTCAAAGAGGAGATAGCTCCTGAAGTAGGAAAAGCAGTGCAAATTGAAAGAACTTAAGCGAGGAAAAGCAGGGTCTTCTTGTGAACCTTACATCCCTGCTTTGGAAGAGCTCACCTCTTTTTGCACTTTATCCCACAGCAATCTAGACTGTTGAGCCTCATGTGCAACCATCCCTGATGGGTCATACTCGGAAGACACGGTGGAGTGACTGAGTAGAAAACGCTTTGGAAAATTTAAAGAAACTAAGAAGTTGTTTTTCCTCAACAGAAGATAGCTAAGGTTTTAAGTATAGCTGGGGAAGCATTCCAGAGAGAAATCTGACCACCAGCATGTAGAACTGGTTCAACATATATAAATAGTAATTACTTCCAACATGTTATCAGTGTAAGATGAATTTACCTGAAAGGCACCTGGTCTTGTGCTTGTGTTCTGTGATCTTGGAGAGTCCTGGGTGGAAATGTCAGGTTTGAATTCCTTCAACTTCTGTAGCTGTTCTTTTTGCTCCCTGCACATGCATCATAAGAAAGTGTTATCAGCCTATATGTTACACCAGCATCAGAGATGAAGCCAAAAGAATAAAAGGACACAGCAGGCTTTACATGGGCAATGCTGTGATTCAGAAAACCCTGTTTCACATCCATCTAACCATGGAGGCATTTAGTATATTAGCTGCACGCTTTTTGATCACAAGTTTCCTGACACACGCAGTTATGCTTTCGTGCTTTGCCAGAACCACTCCATTTGAAGAGTAAAGAGCAAAGATGGATGTTTTAGCTTCTGTCAACACCTTCTGCAAGCAAGAAACCCCTTGGAAATGCATACATAAGAGCTCTCAGTTACTTTCTCTGGTTCACAAGGTAACAGGATTGAGGCCAACAAAGCACGAGAGATTCCAATATATAAAAACCCAAACAGTGAATCTAACTTTTGCTTCTTTGGTTTATCTATCAAAATGCTATTTAATGTACAAGCAATATATAGTCTACAGAGCAGAGATCAGGTTCAGCTGTGAGCACTACAATCACAGGGTTACAAAGTTCTATCAGTTTTGGTTAGCATTTTTTAATCTAGGTTTTTCAATTGCTAATAACTCTGTGTATTGAAGCAGTTTCTAAATAACAACTAAGAATGGGATCCTTCTGTAACAAGACATAACAGAAAACACCCTAACTAGTCATGCATCTGTTCAGTGTTCAGCAGAAGGGGAACTTGGCTCTAAGAAAAGAATCCTCAGTGCTTTTTAAATAAAGAGTAAACTGAGCACTACACAAGATCACAAATACAGAACAGTCTGCAGCTGAAAGTATGCTGTTTTACATACAATAAAAGCAAAGCTAGATGAAGGCTTTAGTTTTGGAGATGAAAGCAGTTACATACCACACTACTGGTATAACTCCTGGCTCAAAAAATCCCCATAAAAATTAATAAGTAATCTCCATAAAGTTGTTCCTACTGTTCAGACTTAAATCACATGCCTATAAGAACCTAATGAGAACTACCAGTATAACTAATTTTAAGATTACTCCCATATTCTATTAAAAATCAGTATCATGTTTATATTTCCCCTTTTTACTGGCTTTGAAAGACGTATATTTAACTACTTTTTACATAAAACATTTCAGTGACTATGTTTAAAATATTTCAGCCTCCATAAATCACTCTCGTACTGATTCCCAAACTACAATCCTTAGCCTAGGTGAATGGCTTGCAGCTAGTCACAATAACCAGCAAAACATATGCCTGGCAACTGAGGCAATGGGAAAGTCAGGAAGCTGAAAATAATCTATTACTCCAAACTTTTAGCAAATACTACTTTATAACATAGATTTCACAGTTAATAACACCACTGAATTAATCTATTTGCAGTAAATTATTAAATTATTCAGAATAAAAGTTCTCCCTTTTAAAAAAATTATTTTTCTTGCATTTTGGCATGCAACTAAGACCTTCCATATGGGACAGGTGCTCAGCAATCTTACTAATCTCAAAACAAAACAGCCTGAAAAGTGCAAAACATGTCTATCATGAAATGGATTGGGTTGAAAGGGACCTCAAAAATCATCTAGTTCCAGCCCTCCTTTCAGTATATTAGGTTGTTGAAAGCCTCATATAGCCCAGTCTTTTCTATTAGTAATTTCATAATAAACACTTACTAAAGCCTTAGGAAGTCTAGTAGCTGCTTTCTAAAAATGAAGTCTTGATGAACTCTTTCATTCATATCCTTCTAATTGTTATAACACTCCTTTTATGGTGATTCCCAGAACTTAAGATCAACAAACTTGAAGAAATTGTTCACTGACAATATTGGGCTTCAAATGAGGAAGCTCTGTAAAAAAATCAACCAACCAACCAACCAACCCATCAACCAAAATCCCACCCATGTTTTAACTTCAAAGTGAGCAATATAAAAAAAAACTAAATAGGTCTTAAGAACCACATTAATGTAGGTTTTGAGGGGTATGTACTAAAAAGCAATTATCACTGAGCTCATCTCATGCCACCAAAAAGACTGAAAAGCAATTATCCACAAGTTTTAGGATAACAAAAAAATTGGTCAGGTGATGGGACAGATCTCTTCCTGGAAAGTAACATACAGGGAACATCATATTCATGGGGAAAGCGACAATCATCTATTTAAGAGAAAAAAGTCCATCTACAAAAGCTGTGATAAAAAGGTACACCAAATAACTTGTTCCTACTATGAGCTCCTACATGTTCCTAACATGAGCTCCCACTATCATGCTGTGGGTAAAAGAAATGAAGTCCACTGTGTTGATTCAAATGGATCCCACAGAATGGGATTCCGATTCAAAATCACAGAACCAGGCAACTCACCGAAGCATTTTGAGCTCCTGGGCAGCCTTCAGAATTATCTCATGCTGTCTTTGGCTTAGGACCATCACTCCTCCCAAGGACTGGTCAGAGTCCAGGTTTGAGTCTGCTCCCAGCATATCAGAGGAATGTGAAGGTGGAGGAAGGGATGAATCTGAGTGGTCATCCAAAGACCGCAGTCTCTCTCCATCATCTGGATACCACCTATCAGACAACCGTTCCCTCTCCCAGTCAGTCCTTTCAGGAAGGTAGTCTTGCTTCTCCCGCCATGTGTCGTATCTCTCTGGGTATTCTCGAATCCTAAGCTCCCCCCTGTCTTGGAGATCTCTGTCATAATGATCTCTGTTCCTATCGTCCCTCCACCTATCTTCACGATACCTGTCCAGAGGTGGAAGGGGTGGTAATGGTGGTAGAGGGGGGATATCCAGGTCACGATTCCCCATTTCTCTGTCATCCATAGGTCTCATGTCCCAGTCTCTATCCCATTCTCTGTCTAAATCTTGATCATAAATATCTGAGGATCTTCCAGTTCTATCTAGATCTCTCTCTAGCTCCCTTTCTCTTGGCCTTTTCCAGTCATCCCACCACGAATCTCGTCTGTCGTGATCAGACGATAAAGGAGGTAGTGGTGGTAGGGGAGACAATGGAGGCAGTGAATGGTGGGACTGCAACCTGTCATCTCTGTCATATGCATGTACAGAATCATCCTGATAATCAGAGTTGTGATCTCTCCAGTATTGTTCTCTTTCCCACTCATCCAATTGCTCATGCTCCAAAGACGGGTCATCTTGACTATCTAAAGGAAATTCCTCCTGCATTGTATCATCTTCATGACCCCAAGAACCCCTGAATGTTTCATCTCGATGGTATGGAGGCAATTTGTCAGGGTCATCTCCTAGGTGAATGGGTTTACCCATATTGCCTGTTTCAGATCTTCCTCCTTCCCTCTCATGGCTATCTTCCCTCCTGCTGGGACATCTCTCCCGGCTACCTGCCCGCCTCACCATGTCCCTCTCACGGCTACCTGCCCGCCTGATGGGAGCCCTCTCCCGGCTACCTGCCCGCCTGACGGGAGCCCTCTCCCGGCTACCTGCCCGCCGCATGGGCTCTCTCTCTCGGCTACCTGCCCCTCGCATGGGCTCTCTTTCCCGGCTACAGGCCCGTCTGACTGGGCCTCTCTCCCGGCTTCCTGCCCGTCCCCTATCCCAGCTGCCCGTCCGTCCAGGTAGCTCTCTGTCTCGGTTAGAGAATACCCTCTCGTGGCTATCTGACCGTCCACCCAGGCCCCTCTCTCGGTTGCCTGACTGTCCGTCTGGCATCCTCTCCCTGCTGCCTGACCGCCTATCTGGCATCCTCTCCCTGCTGCCTGCTCTCCTGAACATTCCCCTGCCGCGGATGGATGCCTGCCTAGCCTGCCCTCTGCCTCTGTATACATATCCTCTACCACGGCCATCGTCCATCCTGCCCATTCCCCGGCCATGGCCATCATCCATCCTGCCCATTCCCCAACCACCATCCATCCTTCCCATTCCCCGGCCACCATCCATCCTTCCCATTCCCCGGCCACGGCCCATTCCCCAGCCACGGCCATCCCCCTGCCCTCTGCCACGGCCCCTTCCTCTGCTTCCTGGTCCCTTTCCTCTATCTTCATGCATAAATGGCCCTCTTCCTCTGCTTTCCGGTCCAGGTGGGCCCTGGGTGCTATCTGAAGCAGTCAACTGGCCATCTGGTGAATCCAAATCCTGATTTCCTGTTACAGGGGCTACTGTATTCTGGTTCTGCATAGGTGAGGTGGGTGCCTTGGACTCTTCTACTTGCTGGTTGGGATCATGCGAACTCCATGTCCACTTCTTAGGAGGGTCTGAACTAGGTTCTTTGACTTCAGGTTTGGATGGCTCCTGTTGAGTGTCTGTCAGGTCCTCATTTGGCTCAATGGGACCCGCACTCTGTGCATCGGGAGTAGACTCTGTTCTGGTTACAGACTGTTGATCGCCAGCTGTGTCTGTAAACGGCTCTTTGCTTTCTGACTGTGAGTCTGTCTGTGCCTGCTGCTGCTGTCCCAAATGAGGCCTGGGCCCCATCCACCGTGGACCGCTAGGTCGGGAACCGTGTCCGTGTGACGCATTTGTTGTATAAAATTGTCCTGCTGGTCCTCGTGGGATAGAGCCCCATCTACTTGAAGACTGTCCGTCTGCATTCTGTCGGTCAAAACGCGACCTGTATCCTTCTGAGCGCTGGGAGTCAAAACGAGGTCCTCTCTGTCTTGAGCCTTCAAATTTGTCATATCCTCTTCCTCGAGGTCCATCAAATCTACAGATGACACAATAGAAATTTTATTCAAATGAACATGTCATATTAAAATCCTACAGATTAATTTTACACAAAATAGGGAACTCATGTCTAAAGTCCAGTTGCTTAGATGTTCGGGATTCACAGTTGTACATCACTGTATGAGTCAGGAAAGCCAAAGCATGGCTGAAGCTGAACTTTGCAAGGAATGCAAAGAGTTCCAAGAAAAGCTTCTATAGGTACCTCAGCCAGAAAAAAAAAGTCAAAGAAAGTGTACCCCTTGGACAAACACGACTAGCAAACCGGCAAAAATGCATGAGGAAAAAACTCAGATGCTCAACAATTATTTTGCTTCAGTCTTCACTGACAACCCCTTGCCTCTTGAGTGGATGGACTGCAAGACAGGGACTAGGGGTGCAAAGTCACTCCCATGATAAGAGAAGATAAGGATCATAACGACCTGAAGAAACTGAATATATGTAAGTCTATGAGACCTGATGAGATACATCCCAGAATACTCACAATTTGCAACCATACTTGCCAAGCCACTCTCCATGATATCTGGAAAATGGTGATAGTCAAGTGAAGTACCTGAACTTGGGTTCACCCTCCTTACCCTGGGAAAAGGAAAACACTGCATCTATTTTAAAAAAGGGTAGAAGGAAGGACCCTGCAAACTACTGACCTGTGAGTCTCATCTCATCTCTGTGCCTGGGAAGATCATCCCAGAAGCTATGCTAAGGCACACGGAGGACAGGGAGGTCATTGGAGACAACCAGCATAGATTCATCAAGGGCAAGTCCTGTCTGACCAACCCAGTGGCCTTCTATGACGGAGTGACTAGTGAATGAAGGAAGAGCTATGGATGCAATCTATCTGGACTTCTTTAAGGCCTCTGACATACACCCCCACAACATCCTTCTTTCTAAATTGGAGAGGTGGATTTGATGGATGGGACTATTTGGTGGATGAGGAAGTGGCTCGATGGTCACATCTAGAGGATAGAGGACAATGGCTCAGTGTCCAGATGGAGATCAGTGACAAGTTGCGTCCCTCAGATGACAGAGATGAGCACTGTTTCATATCTTTATCAATGCCATAGACAGTGGCACTGAGTGCACCTTCAGCAAGTTTGCAGAGGACACCAAGCTGAGTGGTGTGGGTGACAAGCCTGATGGACAGGATGCCATCTAGAGGTGCCTAGAAAAGTTTGAGAAGTAGGCCCATGGGAACCTCACGTGGCCAAGCACAAGGTCCTGCACCTGGGTCAGGGCTGCCCCTGGTCTCAATATAGGCTGGGCGATGATGGGATCGAGGGCAGCCCTGCCAGGAAGGACTTGGGAGTAATGGTGGATGAAAAGCTGGACATGAACCGGAAATGTCTGTTCACAGCCCAGAAAGACAACCTGTGCCTATCAGTGTGTATCACTGAGCTCTAAACCAACACACATAAAAGACATGGACTAGCAAGTCATGAGAACAGTCTGTTCAGAACTGTACATCCAACAAATCCCCAGAAACAGAAACACTTTTTAAAAATTATCAGGAGGTAGAAAATTTTTCATTTGTATAAAGTTCATGCACATTGCTAGCAATTCATAAATTATTATTCATGACTGATCACTTTGGAAGCAAAGAGAGGGGAAATAACCATGAAGGTATTATTGTAAAGTCTAGCAGACTCTATTGTAAAGCCTTGCAGAGCATGCAAGGATAGAAACAATTGAACAGAACACCACTGTCCTTTGATTCAGCAGACATCACCAACCCTTCTCAAACTAATGAGCAGATAGAACAGCTGCCATTTTTGCACCCTGATATCACGTATTAAAGAAAAACATTCAAAAATCAAGATCTTGGTTTAAATTATATAGCAAGTATAAAATCAGCAGACACATCAAATATTTACAACAGCTTCTCTATTTTCAAAGAAGAAACATTGTGTCTCTGTGAATGAAAAGGGGCAGCATCCCCAAGCACTTTGACAAAAACCAAAAGAAAACCAATCTACTATAGATTATGCCAAGGTGAAAGATATCTATATATCCTTGCTTTAAAAATATAAATGCAGAGAGCATGGTGTACATTTATTAAAACCAAAACCTCCACTTAACAAATATACACTTCACACAACCTCAGAAAGATTTGAGAATAAGATATATATTTCATTTCTTAGTAAATCACTGAAAATCTTAGAATAGAGTAGCCTGAAATATGTATAAATCAACAAAAACATTCTTACCTAGGGCCTCTAGGGCCTTCAAAACGTGCTGATCTGGGAGGATCTGGAAGCAATCCACCTGACCTCACTGGTTTATCCTGCACAATAGGCGTGTGTGTCGAAGACACTGCAGAAGTGCCCTTCAGTTCCCCACACTGTTGTTCAGACTGTTTACTAAGATGACCTTGAGACTTTCCATGGTCAGATGAGCCAAAGGATGAACCTACTTGAGAATGATAAGGTGAATAGCTAGTTGAACTAGCTATTTTTGATGCATAGGTACCAGGGGTGGGAAGGAGAGCTGGCCTTGGTGTTTCAGTAGCTTGACTGCTTTGAGAACTGGATCCTGAAGGGACAGAGGAATTGGATAACTGAGAAACAGAAGAGAGAGGCGGGGGGACCACTGGAGGTGTAGTTGAAGGTAAAGTTGGAGGCATAATAGGAATGCCACCTTGACCAGTTTGGGAATATGGAATAAACGGAGGTGGCAGCGAAACATTTGCGGGATATTGATTCTTCAGATTTTGGAGTGAGGTCACTTTTTCCTGCAGATGCGACTGAGTGACCTTCATCTGTTCATCCCATGCTTTCCACTGTTTCTCATACTCTTGAAGCTGGTCTTTGTGAGGGTAGGTTTGAAGCTGATGCTGCCACTGTTGGTTCATTGATCGCTCCCAATCTTTATGAAGCTGCTGGAACTGTTTTTGCTGTGCCTCATAATGTCGCAGCTGCATGTCCACTGACATTGTCTGCAATGAAATGACAGGAATAGGTTCAAAATACTTTAGATAGTCAGTTACTCTCAGAGCCATGTATTTCACTATCACTTGTAATATCACAATTTCTGATGACTTGTCTGCCACCCTGAGGAAGAACTACACCAAAACAAAAGCAAACACCAACAGTGACATCTAAAGACATTGTGAAAACGTACATATGTTATGACAATATACTCTATGTATGGAAGACTTCAACAGGACAACTGAAGACACCTATAATCTGTATAAACCGTATTATTACTGGACTTGGCTAAAGCCCAAATCAATCTTTACATACATACGCCATGTGACTATTTCCGAAGGTTTCAGTTTTTGCTATTAACCTGCTCAGAATTGCCTCAGCTGTCTGCAATTATTTTTCTCTAAGCCTTTGCCAGATCTTATTTGCACAAATGAAATCTTTTAAAAGCTGTCTTTCATTATGTGAGGATATCATGGCTTGATCTAGCACGAGATTTTTAAGGTTTACCCTAAGAGATTTGTTTTTAAAAAATGCAGACAGCCCAGCCTACAAAGAAATGCCTAATGTACAAACTCTACCAACCCAGTAAAAGCTGACTCAACTCTCTAATACAGTAATCAACTTCTACTTAAGAGCTTAAAGGTTACAATACCGGTTTCAACTGATTACTTGAGTTAAAAATAATGTGAGATACTGATTTTCTTAATTACATTTACTGTCTATTTTTGGCATCTACATTTATCATTGTACATATTTATTTTTGCAAAAAATAGCAGCTTCCAAATTACTCTGTGCAATCATCTGTTTACCTCACCTTTTGGTATTGTTTCTCCAGTGGAAAAACATTCAAAGCTGAGTAAATTCAATATTGTGTTCAGCTTTGCTCCTGTATCACCTAGGTACATCTGAAAAATCGTACTAGTGTAAGGTCCTGTATTTCTCATCCTACTGAAGCCTCATCACCATCTGTCAATGCTTTTCTCATTCTGAAGTTGAGTGACAGTAGGGCAAATGGATATGAGCTTCTACCCAAGCAGAAAATTCACTAGACAAATGAGCCAGCCACCACAAATTATTCAACTACATATTTCTCAGCAGACTATGAGTGCTGGATCAGGCAGGACGTATATCAAACACCACCTCCTTAGTGTCTCACCTCTAAGTGTGGAGGCTGTTGCATGATCTGTTGATATTGCTGTACTATCTGCTGCAGTTGAGCATGCTTCTGCATTATTCTCTGATATTGAAACCCAACCCGGTGATGGGGGTGCTGCTGCCATTGAGCTGCTGCTGCTTGCAATTGCTGCAATCTCAAATCCTCCTCAGGGTCATCAGGAGGTTCAATATTGAGCTACAGAAAAAGGCAAATACTATAAATAAAGGAAAGTTGCTTCTGTTAGAAAAAAAAATACACTTGGTCACTACACATTTTACAGGAACTTTCTTACTGTTCCTTACTTTATCACTCTTTTTCAGCGTTCCAGCCACTCACAGCTTCTGGAAGGCTGATTTTTATCCCAACTATCCTTAATGTGAACACCTCTTTTCTTAATGTGAAGAGTCTAATCTAAAGGTTAGGATGATGACAATTAGGTTACTCATACATAAAGAAACTACCTACAGGAAAGAGATTAATGAAAATCTGTTATCTGTCACTCACAAAAAAATGTAATGAGAAACAGTGGTTTTTCATGATGAGATAAAGTAACTCCAACTGTATTATTTTTGGCACTTTGTAGGAACCTGCACACTGTAAGTTAAAGTGGAGCATATATTGTTCAAGTATCAATCATGACCTCCTTCTATGATACAGCAACTGTTACTGAGCATGCTGACAAAAAAACCTCTGGGCAAAATTCTTGGCTTTCAGACCAACTCCGATGCACAGAAAGAAGGGGGGCCAGAATTCACAAACTGCCAGAGAGAAGTTAAGAAACAGTGTCTTAAACATAGTATTCCTCAACTACTGAGTACCCACCTGATTTTGCACTTTGGTATCATGAGGTGTTCTCACATACAAAGATGACAACTTTGTGGAAGGTGTGGGGGAGTCAGCTCAGACTTCCTTAGTGCACGTGTGGGTTGAATATGTAATTTTATATACAAGAAGTGTATTTTCTAATTGGGGCAGCTTTAGCAAAATTTTTTTTAAGACTGCTTCACAACATTTAGTTATTGTTACAAAGTATACAAGATAATTTGATGGCATTAATTTTCCTGGGGTTTTAGCTCATCTAGGACACAAATGGAGTGGCATCCCTTTACAAAGCCTACCTGAGTTTCAGTGGATGTAAGAGAAGACTCATCTTCTTTGGATGCTGGAGGCAGGGATTCATTAAGAGGAGGAGGTTCAGACTGCTGAGTTGAAGTACTCATTTTCCCTTCTTCAGTCTTTGCTCTCTGCTCATCCTTCACTACTGGACTTTTCATCTGCTGCTGTCCCTGAGCGTGGGCTTTTGCCCTTTGCTGCAGGCTAAGCAGATGCTGCTGGTACCAGTATTGCTGCTGTTCCTGTAAAAGATGTAAATTTTCTAAGACGGTTTTCACAAGAAAAACAATAGAAAATCATTAATGATAGTCACTAGAATCATACTGTAGAAATGTTTTTAAAACTGTTTTGAGGAAAAACTCACTTCTTTAGCATTGCAATGGAAGTCAGAAGATCAAATCAAAATTCAGAAACCACTATGTGATGCACAGAACCCACAACAGAATTTACTTTTTACCGCAACAAGCTTACTATTCTATAACTATAGCAAACAATACTAACAAAAATCTGGAGCGCAGGCAATAATAAGCAAAATTACTACAGACATGCTCTAAGTACCATATTTATTGGTTTTAGAGGCTTTTATATCTAAGAACTACAGTAAAGAGAAAAAGAAGGAAATGTACAGAAGAGATGAAGAGGATGAACAGAGAACACAGATATCAGGCAGACTGAAAATGACAGCTGAGAAATTGTGGTGAAAATGTTTGAACAAAGCTATGGAAGGTAAAAAGAACAATCTGAACCAGTATACAGTGAAGATTAGTTATCTGAATTCTCATTAAACCTTATTCATTCAATAGCTGAAGAAGGAAGTGGATATGGTTGCACCCAAAAAAGTGATCCGTTTAAGAAATATCAAATATTTAAGAAATATCAAAAAATTAAGAAATATTTTAAGAAATAAATGATCCATTTCAGTTTTAAATATTTCAGGGCAGAATTAAGAGTACTCAAGGCAGATGACAAAATCTTCAAAAAATAAGCTGCCACTAACAAAGAACAAAAGACTAAAGATAAGTATCTCAATACTTAAGTAGCAATGTCTTAAAGAGACCTGAATAAGAACCAACAGTTCTGTATCTCTTCCAATATCAGGCATCAAATGAATAGAAAGACACCTGCAGGAGGCTGCTCTTCACCTGACATAGTCTTGTGCCACCAGAGTCCCTACTAGAGACTTCTCCAAGGAAGAAATTTTGTGGATTCAAGGCATAGCTCAGAAAAATCTACATATTTTAAAAATAAATACACCATTTACAACTAAGGCAGCTCCGGTATCTCAGGAAAATATTGCTACACTTGATTTTTAAGTTGTTCTCTTAGCATCTGCTTTTATTCACTATCAAAGATAGAATGATAAAATACTGTACTTTTTGGTCTAACCTAGTGCAACCGTTCTTGTGCTCTCAATTTCATCACCTCTGAGAATCTGTGAATGATCTCCATCTTTTATACCTTCTGTTCTTCCTTTCCATCCAAGCATGCACAGTTAAGAAAAGACACATATATAAAGCCCAGTCAGAAACAGAAAAGAATCCAAAAGATGCAGGCATTTTAAAATAAAAGCATAACAACATCAAAGCAGTAAGTGCTGTCTGATGAGATTCTCAAAAGTGAAACACTCTGCCCATCTTAAACAGGTTTAAAGAAGAGTAACTTTCTGCTAGAAACCTGCCTCATGCTCAGATCAGAAATGATGTTTTCTCTTGGGAGCAAACACAAACATGGAGCTGTATTTTTTAAAAAATACTTCCGTAACTTGGAAATGAGGTCAATGAAATGAGAGACTTTGCTTCACAGACTTTAAATTGATCATGCAATTATCCCTGCCATGAATTTTTTTAA